>JAGVSQ010001777.1:0-27409 GCA_022683975.1 Rhyacophila evoluta | reverse complement strand
TTCAGAATTTAAAATCAATTTCCATCAAGCACCATCAGACGAAAATATTAATTAAGAAATCATTTGACAGACACAGTGTTTTTACTTAGTAGAGCAGTGTACTTATATAAAAATAGTGACGCCATCAATATATCTAACAATTTTTCACGGCTTTCGTAAATATATTATTCTCTACGAGTCCTTGGTTTCTAGTTCATTCTCCGACATCCAGTTAAAATTCTTGAAGTCTTCTATTTGTAGATACAATATATACAAATTATTTGCGTACACATCGCTTATTATTAAAATATATTTTAAATAATATATTATAAAATAATGTTCTTTTAAGTTTTCTCTCGGCATGGAAAAAAGCTTCAAAAGAAAATAATCTTTACTAGCGTTGCATGTTGTTCCTTAATACGCTACTCGCAGGTAAGCCTACCTCAAAAAGCTCGGACAACACAGACCGAAACCACTTTGAATAAATTAGATTATCCCCAATCAATAACTTGTACCCACAAACGTAGAACATGTATGTAAATCGCATTGAGGTGCTTGCCTCGGTGTGACTGAACTTAATATTATACATTAGAAACAATAGACTTAGATGCTTTTGAGACATTCATAAATATGCAGCATTTTTTATTGAATTGAATTATTTTTTATTCGTAATGGAATACCTAGCACAAATCATGCGTATAATTTTTAATTATACTTATTAAATTACGGCTTATAAGGAAATGCCAATAGACGTCTAGATAAGCTGTATATAGAGCTGCTGAGATACAAAGATTAAAGAATTATAGTTATTGATTGTAAATAATCAGTGAGTTTTAGTGAAAAAAATCTAAGATGCTTCTATTTCTAGGACAATATTTATCAAATGAATTTAAATAGCAATTACTTTTTCATCGTGTCCGCTTCAAGAGTGTAGAATATGCATCTACACGGTGTGAAGAGTTCCGCTCCGAAAGTGGAGTATATGAATCTCCGCAACGTGAATACATGTCTTCGTAAATTATTTTTCACGAGAGTTGGTTCAGATAATTGCTCAACTCAATGGACATTCAAGTTCTGCACTTTCGTATTTTGAAAACACAGAAGATGTGGGAAACGACCCTGCATTGTCCAGATGCAACGCGCGCACGCTAGCCTCTTACCTACCAGGGAAATATAAATAAGATAAAACGTGTCAAAAATCGGCTACTTAAATCGGTTACTAAAATTGTTAATATAACATTTTGTTACATACATTATCAATATAAAATATGAATTTTTATCACGACTTAACACGATATACTTAATAATTTATTGCCATCTGTCTATATATAATGAATGCAATGATTGGCAAATATTTACACAAAATTTTCAAATGTTTTTTTAGCAAGCTTTTCAGCAATTTCTTCAGTTTTTTTGAGTAACAAAAATACTCAAATATATACAATATCACTCAATATTGTATGCAATCGAGTTTATATTTTTTGCATGGATTCATTCATGCTATAGCATGCTGGTATTTTTAATACATTTTGTAAATTTGATTGGAAAATAGATATATACATTAAAAGATTTTAATATGAACTGTTCTTAGAAGATCCTTGCCATGATTCATGATTTTGTAGCTGTGTATACAGTCAATAAATAAATTATAATATAAGGGGAGAATGTTAATTGTTTAGCATTTCTGCCACCAGATTTTTCCAATGACTACTCATTGCCCTCGGAACTCTTTAACGAATCTTTTGAGTTCTTGAAGCCAACCGTCTCTCTCTCCTGGATATTTCCATAGTCCTAAAAATATATAACCCACTTTTTTATTTACTTGTAAAGCATGTTACTAGACCATACACATGAATTAATAAAAAATAAATATCCGTATTCGGGTCACCTGTAATGAATTCCTACGCGGAGAGCATGAAATTCAGAAGTAGATCGGCTTTTCTGATATTACACATTTATTATATCTCACCTTGAAACCGAAAAAACTCAAACACCCGGTGTTTTAATCAAATTACTCGTACTCAATCATAATGTGTTCCAGCTACTGGCATCTGACATTTTATTGTGAAAAAAATGCGATCGCAAATTTGATATGCCACCGTTTAAATAGTATAACGTGTAGTATGACCTTTATTTAACTATTAATTATTTATAACCACAATCTTAGGTGTTCTATGTTCTGTTAAAATATTCTACAGATGGAGAAATAACAGCTAAAATTGAAGCCAGTCTGGAAATTCGTAAAATAAGTATGTAACAAAATTTACGTAATACTTGCAAAAATATTTCATGGTGTATTTCCATGACTTAATCAGATTTGTTGTCAACCATTTAATTGTGTGTGCCACAACTGTGTTATTTACAAGACAATTGTTATTTGATGCTGTGGCTTACAAATGAAAAAATCCAATATATATTTATCTAATCGTAGATAGATTAGTATTATTTAATAATGATGGGAAAAATCAATGTGTATTCAAAAGATTTTTTTAATATAAGTATTATTTTAATTATAATTTATAAATATATTAAATACAATAAATGAATAATAATATAGTTACTTCAAGAGTCGAGACAACGTCTCTTGGAAAATATCAATCCATCACCATCACCGCCAAGACAGGATAGTCTTGAGAATGGCATAACAATTGAAATAGCCGTAAGTAAAACTAAATAAAACAAAAAAATTGTTGTTTTAAATTTTAAAACTGATATGTAAATACTAAATGTTGTCAATGTAAATTTTAATATGGAGCTGAATGTATCGAAATATATTAATACTCATAATGGTTAGTTTATTATTGGTATTGTATACTGATAAAAATGTTAACATTATTATCATGTAAAATTAGTATTTTAAGCCAATAATATTCCTTGAGAGTACACAGATAAATAAACGGTATATCAAAAATAGAGAATCTTTCATTGTTTTTTGTCTATTTTCTTCAAATAAAGTATATTTTGGCTTCCGATGAACTCGATACAAAAATACCAAAAGCTACCTCTATCTTGTTACTAGTACACTAATAATTAAATGTTAAGTAATCTGTTATTATATAAAACATTAAAAGATGCATGTAATTACGTCAAATCTACAACCATGATCTACTAAATTTTAGTGTACGCTTTTATATCCAGTCATATTAATATTGTATCTTTTGTACTGTTAAGACATAAAGAATTTTTTTTGTAGCATTCTTCTGATTTTATTAAATTATTCTTAGAGAGTTTATAAGGATATTAAAAAATAGTTTTTATATGTCAGTATATTTTAAAAATTCGATTCTTATTTTCCAATACTAATAAAATATTGTTGAAAATTTATATGGAACCGTATTATTCTAATAATTAAGATGTGTTTGATAATATAATACACATTTTACGCGTGTGTTGAATAATCACACGCCTGAAATGGTAATGAACTGGAAATGTCAATCAGTGACTGAACAAGTATCGTCATCCAGTGGTACATAAGAGGTACGAAACGGTCACATGGTAAGATTGAAGAATCGATTAATTGAATGGTGGGAACATATGTGGCAGCAGAGAGATAAGAATTGACAATGCTGTATGAAATTGGGAAAGACTTTAATTGAGCAGTTAATATACTAAAAATCATCATTATTTTATGAATACATCCACTTTAATACATTTCTTATTTAGATTAGAAGATGAGTAATAAGTGTTAAACGTGGCTATTGGTTGGTTCAGGATCAATATTATTTAATTATATGTATTATACATTTCAATGAAGTGACAATATTGACATATTCTGTAAAACTCCCTGTCTGTTAAAACGAATGTCAACTCCAGAGTGTCCAAGTAATTCACTGTGTACCCAGACCACTTTATGTCCATTAAGTTGTGGTATGGCAGAAATGGAGAGACTGTGAAGCTGTAATACACACTTATGAAGTTAGATAGACTTAAAATTTATTTAAAAACGTGTTTTAGTTAATTTTTTAAATATTTTTTTGTGCATTTTATAAATTGATTACATGCGTTAATGTATTCACGATAAAAATATATATCCATTATTTTTATTACATATTCAAGAAGTTTATTAAAAATATAATACAAAAAAATCCAACGCATAGTTCAAGACTTCAAGCTATGTGAGAGGTTGAACTTAATGAAAGATTTCACAGTTTTGGGAAAATACTCCACATTATTAAATGATATTTATTCATATTTTGGACAGTCGGAATACGTTATATTTACTCATACGATTTTTTATCACATTTAGTAATGTTTATACTGTACAGAATTTAAAAATATTGTCAGTAAATTTTGTACACAAATGAAACATGAAGTTACTCTATAGAATGTGTTCACATACTACAGTTTTATAAAATCAAATCTATGCAATTGAATTGTTTGCAATGTAGGGCGCCATTATTCATAATTCATACGATTTGAAAGTAGAAGTGACCTCATTAGAAAGCGAATTCATCGTTAGTATTAAAAATATATTAGTATTTAAAATCAATATTGCCTATAACATATCCATAAAGTCTCACAGTGTAATGGAAACAAAACAGTCCATTACCTGAAATAACATTACTGGAGATAAGTTTTTAATCATATTTGGTATTAAATTTGACAAAATTAATACGATACATCACGTATAATATGTATACTATATATTATAGTATAAATATTATATATATAAACAAAATTGAGAATATTGATCCAGACTTTTCATATATTTTATTTATCTATTAATAACTGTACTAATATTGTATTTGTTTTTTTTTATCATGAAGCAGACATTTATAATACAGCCTTAAACAAATTAAGGGTGTCGGCCGATATGTAATTTTTCATTGATGTTAGATATAGATGGCTCCATTAAATCAAATTGATTCTGAAATTTAATTTTTTTATATTTATTATAGTTCAGACATGAAATATTAGATTACAGTAATTTCATGGAAAATGTAAATTTTACATTATTACTACTCAAATTTAATGAAATGCCACACATACTATTCTATCAAGGGCTTAAATTAAAATGTTTAGTAATGGTTTTTTTTTAATTTGAATCACTTAATATATGGAATTATTAACCAAATAAATTTTTACTATTCTTGAAAAAGTGTACTATATTAAATTCTAGATGATACACGTGTCATATAACATACCATTTATACTCTAAAATATATAAAACCATCATGAATCAAAAAAATATTTAACGCTGAATCTATCAGCAAGACTAGAATTAAAGTTTCGTTTGATTCATATAGAAATAAAAAAAATGTAATACATTTGAACGAATCAATTAAAAGAATACGAGTTGTTTTTATGATAAAGTAATTAAACAAAAAAAACAAGGAACTACTAACACATTTATTTTAATTCGCATTGTAAATTTTGAATTTAAAATATACATTTTTACAACTGATATAACATATGTATTTATGAGACTCTCGCTCAATATTGTCTAGTAACAATAAATTTTCACGTTCATTCATTACAGTAAAATCGAAATAATACATTTATAGAGATGTCCCTTCTTCACAAAAATTTCCAATATTTGAAGATACCAAGAGAAATATTTTCATTAACTATTGACTGATACATTTTCTGTTTAGCGCGTTCTTTTCGTTTGCACGTCGGAAATTTGAGCATAATACTCGAAAATAATTAAAACACATAGCTCCGCTGGCTCATTGGTTGACCCATAATGTCTCTGTTCTATTCAGTCAGATTTTAAATGGTTCTTAAATATTAATAATATATTATGCAAATTATATTATAACACATAAGCTGCGGGCTACTTTTGGCAAATTCGCCAAATGCGCTTAACGTTTGCGAAACCAATTAATCAACATCTCAATATTATATTATTGTCACAGCTTATATAATTATCACTTAAAACTAAGATATTGCTAATTTTTAATGTTTGAGAAAAAATGTAATAGAATCGTCATTGGCATAAATAAACTCACTTAAAACTTAAAAAAATATTTAAAATGTATTATCTGAATTTAAAAAAAGTAAACCAAAGCAAAGAAGACGATTTCGGTCTAAAAATAATAGTCTAAGGTGAGATAACTCTAACACGCTTTAAATTGATATGATGTGTGACAATGTTTACGAAACATAGAGCGAGAAATATGTTTGGTTCTCTTATAAAAATGTATTAAAACTCTTTGACTAGTGTTGGGAATCAAAATATTTATAGTGTAAGGAACGGAACGTTCCAAGTCTAGCAGATAACCACTGGAATACACAATCACGGAATATTACGGGTCCCGCAGGCCAAGTGATAATATAGGAACATTTTTCGTCTAGTATTTTGATGAGTAATTTTCCCTTTTATATTAAATTTGCAGGTTAAGCTTGCTTATTTAAGAAACGTATAATTAATATTATCTAAATTATAAATATCACAAAAAAGCAGGATTGCTTGTCACAACATATACTTAGTGAAACTGCATTTTAATTACATATTTTTACGTATTATTAAAATTAAGAATATCAGTCGTTTTATTTACATTTATTTCGGTTCTGACACTATAATTAGGGTATAATTCTTGGTTTAAATACTTTAAGTAGCTATCTTTTTTATGGCATGTAGAGTATTTATATGTATTGTATTAATAACGACTTCATATGTAATAATTTAAATATGAAAACAATTGTATGTACATCACCATTGTTGGTAAGATATTATTTGATGTATATTAAAAATAAAATTTGTCTCAGTTGATTAATTCCATCAGTAGATGTCAAAATATATTTCTCTGCGTGATACGACATATCGCAATGTAATATGGAGTTATACGTAGCTGACCACACGTTCATTTTAAAAAGGAATCACATTTTTTTATATACATATATTTATTCCAAAGGCATTTTGTATTATTAAACATAAACAATCTATAACATCAGCGTTCAATTCTAGTGAAAAATAATCTGTCAAGGCATGTTTTCACATAGTGGAGGTACGTGGAATGGACATTTTCATACTGTGTAGATTCATAGGATACAACGTCGGAGCGGACGTGGTAACAAAATTCTTCCTTTAAACTTTACCATTATTGACTGGAATTTTCAGCCATTGTTCCTGCATACATTCCCAAAGAACTTTAAAATTTAACAACGGTGAGTAATACTCATGCCACAGGTGATTTTTTAATTGGTTTGAAACCAGAACTTTCAACTGGTGTATTAGTAAAATATATGTAGCCACTTGTACACTGAAAAATAATGAGTAAATGGATGGTAAGGCTAGCAAATTACTAGCTACGAGTAACAATGTTTATACAATATATCACCCAAGTTAAAACAATACCTCGTTTACCACTTTTTTATACCATGTCCGCTCCTAACGTGAAGCATATGGATCTACACAGTGTGAAGATATCCACTCAAAAAGAGGAGTAAATGGATCATCGCAATGCGAAGACGTCGTGACAAATTATTTTTCACGAAAATTGTTTGTCAGACGATTACTCAACCCAATAGGCATTCAGTCCTGCTTTTTCGGATTTTAAAAATCCGACAGATGAGGACCCGAACCCGCATTCCCCGAATAGCTAAGCGCGCACGCTACCAACTACGCTACCGGGGAGGCGTATACCACATAACAAAACAAAAAATAAAAGAGATGAAAAAAACTCCTTATAGTCGATATCATTAAATCAAATTTCGAATTGAATAATTTAAAAGCAATATTTTAAAACAATGTATTTATAGAATTTTATGTAATAATAGTCATTAAAGAGTTTTTTCATTTTCCGTAAAATTTGTGTCCAGTGGTGTACAAGGTATTGCTTTATTATGAGCGATATCTATATTCAACACGTTTATGTAGTTGAATTTTACATACATACTTTTTATAATAAGGGATGCTGGATTTTATTATACGTACGGAATATTAATTAATTAGGAAGTAAAACTCCATCTCATTTTTGTCGTAAAGAAGTATGGTCAGCCTAGGCATAGGATTATTCAAAATGGCGATAAATATGCAATTAAGAAGCTATTAAACGAGGATACCCGAGGCAATCATTCGATTTTGCCGATCGTTAATATGAGAAAACAATTATGTCTCAGTTTGATTTATAAGCAGCATATAATATAGCTTTTTATAGTTAGCACAGTTTTTATACCGCTGGTTGATTAAGAAATGGTTCGTTTGACTTTTTATTGGCCATCGATATCGGCCGTTTCAATCAATAGACTTATAAATTATTTGGCTTATGATTTAGTATACACTTTTTTACATTGTAAATCCTTTATGACGCGTTATAATTGAGGAGTTTTTTAATGATGCAGATTAAAGTATCGATTAAGACAATATTCGGCTTATATTTAATTGCAGAATTAGATTCATAGTATCTGGAATTAAATTAATGGTAATCTCCCCGGTAGCGTAGTTGGTAGCGTGTGCGCTTAGCGATCCGGGGAATGCGGGCTCGATTCCCTATCTGTCGGATTTAAAAAAAATCGAAAATGTAAGACTAGATGCCCACTGGGTTGAGTAATTTTCTGACAAACAATTCTCGTAAAAAATAATCTGTCAAGACGTCTTCACATCGGGGAGATCTATATACATACTCCTCTTTCGGAGTGGATTTTTTCACACTGTGTAAATCCATATGCTCCATATTAGGAGCGAACATGGTATAAAATATTAAAATATAACGTGGAGCTTTTCTAAATAATCAAAACCTTCGCAAGTTTAAAATATTATCTATTCTGAATATGGAAAATCCTCGCAACAAAAATACCTACTTTAACTTGAGATTTGTTGCCAGCTATTTTCTTAAACTATTGAGTATTCATGTCCTATATTTAAAAAAAATAATTCACATAGATATATAGTATAAATAAAATACGTTTTATTTAATTTGAAGCCATAGACTAACTTTTTTTTTTCAATTTTATATGCCCCATAAAGTATTGTTCAGATGCCGACATCGATTAGTTCAAGGAAGGTTGAGTAATAAAAATAGAATTCAAGTATTTATTTATACATACGAGTATCTGAACTGTTTTTAAAATTTTATTCTATTATAAGAAAAGTTCATGTCAATATTATAAATGCGTAGGCTTAATGCTTTGGTTTTTATGTGGTTTGATAGTAATAATTGGTATAGAATACATTTAAAAATAACAATGAGTTGGAAATTTTGTTTAGCGAGTTGATTTCACTAGACAAAATCTACATTATATTTATAACTGTCCCAAATACTACGACAGTTTAGAACGTTTACTGGCCGATTTTATTCGATGAAAATACATACATTCCAGGATATCGTTTAGAAACTAGAATATTATATTGTTTGGAGCTGTGAGAGGTATTTATCTCACCATCGATGAATTTAGATAATAAAAAATAAGGTTTTAATCTATTCTAAAAAATACTGTTTTTATAATCATCTGTTGTCGTAAGAAATATCCATTCTTTTTTAATCAATTCAGTCTGATGTTATAATTTGTACTGCGTTACACTTTTGACTTTGGTTATTTTAACTATAGTGAAGTTTTCAACCTTCTAGCTCTCCTGGGCCACATTGGAAGAAGACGAGATAGTTTGGGCTGCAAATTTAGAATATATGGTTGAATATTTATGGGTAATTTGCACATTGCTACTTCATATATTTTTATTATGAACAGACAAAACAGGACAGAAGCATGTAATTAGTGATATTTCGGCATTATGTCGAGAAATGACTAAGTACTGTACGTATTGTTGCATTATATAATAATAATATAAAATAATTTAAAATACAAGGTTGGACAAGATTTTCTATGTAAATCCTGTAGTGTTCTTGGTATACATCATTAGATGAATATAATTTACAAAATGATTGAATATTTGTAGTTAAAATTATTTTTTTTCATAATTTTATGTTAATATTTATTTAAATTTGCCTCAAAGGCACTGTCGGTGGATAGTAAAAATGAATACGCTTAAATATTTTGAACGGAGTGCTCTTACGCTTCAATGAGTTGAGAATAGCTGTTTATAAAGCGGAATTCTGATTATAATAGATTTTTTATCGATATGAAGGACATGTCAAAAATAAAATATTATATCTAAAGATGGCTCCCATGAATTGAATTTCCGCACTCCAGTCAGTAGCATTTATCGTCTTTTGAAATCAATCTGATATCTGAATATCATTCCGAAGAGACACTCGAAGGTCGTCCACATGTCAGCCGCAGCATACCGCGGCGCGGTAAGATATAACATGAGAATTTTATATTTTTAACACCTCCATTGCAAATCAAATTAGTTTAGAATCAGTCAGTGGTCGAAATGTTAAGCGGAACGGCTGCAGATACGTCGTAAGTTGAAAAAAAAATTGTCCTTATACTCATATATACTTCTCCTTCTTCTTATACCATGTTCACTCCTAAAGTGGAGCATATGGATCTTCACAGTGTGAAGATACTCACTCCGAAAGTGGAGTATATGAATTTTTGCAATTTGAAGACGTCTTGACAGATTATTTTTCACGAGAATTATCGATCAGACAATGCCAATTGTTCAACCCAATAGGCATCCAGTCCTGTATTTTTGGATTTTAAAATTCCGACAGATGGGGAATAGAACCCGCATTCCCCGGATTGCTAGGCGCGCACGCTACCAACTACGCTACATATATACTATGTATTGTTAACATGTAAATAATAGTAAGTGCAATCTTTTATACTTTTACACGTATTTTAATTCGATATAGTTCAATATGTTAATTAGAATGATTTTATAAATTAATTTTCCGTTAAGAGGGGATATTAATTAAGGCGGCTTACATATATTATATATTATAAAAATAAGTAGAAATTTTAGAGTGCCGTGTATTTTTTTTGATATAATAGAAGAGTTCTATCAAAGAATAAGAGAGGACGATATTAATAATTTTATTACAAATCATGCAAATTCAATATAAGAAAGACTACTTTAAGACAGTGCTTCCCAAACTGTGTATCGCGAGATATGGCCGTAGCATGCAAATGTTTGGGAATCACTGCTTTGTGTCAATCATTTTCACGTTGGAAAATTGAACATGTGAGTTAAAACGAAGGTTGATAAGACTCAGTTATGTAAGAATTTATAAGAAGTAAGACGAACAAATTCAGAGAAAAGACGCAGGGCTAGATATAATATGAGATGGGCGATTGGCTGACAAGTAATTATTGTGAAACAAATTGGATAAAAAATGTTTTCAGATTGCGAAGATTCATATTATGACCCATATTTTAACCGGACATGGTTATAAAAATATACAGCGAATTTGTTTTAACTTTCCACTTGCATGGCATTAGCATGGTATAATTCTTCACAAAAATGAAGTTTTGTGATTGGGATAATTCCTTATAACTTATGCACAATACAGAGTTTAAATCCGTTAGAAATTTAAGGAAGCGAGAAAGAAATTTTAATAAACGACTTTAATTTTCTAGTAAATTTCGGCACTTCAACCAACTCCAAAGCGAGCACTAGTCGATCGAAGGCAAATTAATTTTTACGAAAACAAAAACAAGACTGGATCCTGTTGCTTATTGAATTATTAGCTAATCTAATTTGATAGTTTTATTTATTTTATTTTTATTTATCAATTAAAAAAAACTGTATCCACATGTTTCATAAAAAATATGTACATACTTTTTTTATTTATTTATTTTATTATTAACACTCTTTCATTTGAAACTTTGCAATAATAAAAATGTCTGCGTAATCATAAACAGACAGTATAATAATATAGATAGTGTATGTAGTGATTTTTTGTTGTTAATTACACAATAATTTTAAGCCAATTATATGTGTATTACGATATACAGAATGATTACACCGTATAATTTTATATCATATTAAATTTTTATGCATGAAAATATTTAAATTAGAATTTAGCGCAAATACAATCTAAATATGACGTGTGTGATTAAATGCAAGCTTTAAACATATTAAAATATACTATATCTTTCTCTAGAAGAGGTTGAAATCAAAAACACCGCAGTCCATTTTATCAAAAGCATTTATGTAGCTCATATTGTATTAATCTTAAATGTTCGCTTCATCTTATTTAATATTTATCACATTTTATATGTTGTTTGATTTCAGTGTGAAGTTCATTTCAAACTAATAACTAATATAAATTTGCTAATTTCTATTTAATTTATGGATGCTTTCCAGTTTCGTCTTTTGGTATTTTATATTTTTTAAAGTATAAGTCTATTATACTGACAAAAAAACCGAGAAAACTACATATATAAATATATATATATATATCGATGAAAAATATAAATTTTCATCATAAAAATGTTTTGTTTCTGCTTATAATATTTCATTTAAAATTTGTTGAATTAATATCGATACCTATTAAAGACACTTGATTTCCCTTCCATCACCCGCCACGTCTCCATACCCGTTATGCGGACGTATACCGTGACGTAACGAATGTGAGGCGCTCTTCATAAGTGCCTCTTTAGTAAGAAGCTATTTTCTTTCAACCGACATATGGAGACACTCCCAGAGGATGTGATTGGCATCCTGCATTTCGCCACATAAGCAAGTTGGAGATTCTGTAACACCAAGCTGACATAGCTTGCAGGCAAAACCACCGTGACCGGTTAAGAACTGGGAAGTCCAACGGTCTGGAGTCAATTTGGTTATCTCCATGCGCCACTTTAGGTTTGGAAAAACAAGTGGTTCAGTGGTAGAATGCTCGCCTGCCTATTAAAGACATTCCCGATTCTTTTCATAATAAAACAAATAACTATTTATTCTACAAAAAATAATTAGATATAATAATATTTTTTTATTAAAATTTTTTTTTTTTAAGTTTATACTAAGCGTGTTTGTATAAGAATAATTTTCCGACATTATTTACATAAAGCACATGCATCTGAATAGATACATATTATTATTATTATACATACATATATTGTATACATAGTCGTTTTGATTTTATTAAAATCATGGATATACATGTTTATTTATTGTTGAAATTATTTATACAGTATGGCCAACGTCTCAGCGATAATTTATTGAAGGCGTTTAAAATTATTAATGGTTTCAATTTGCTTTGAAATTGCTTAGCAACAGTAATAATAATGCAAGACCCCGAGGAGTAAAATCATTGTGAATAATATTGTTGTACGTATTGTGGAAATGATTAGATACAGTGGCGAACGAGGTTATTTACATTTTAAAATTGCCAATACCACATACAAATTACAACTCATTTAACATATTAAATAAATAGTGTAATATTTTATTCAAATCGATTTTAATAATTGGTCAGCGTCTAACATCAGACAAGAGCTATTTGCATCAAAGCTTGATAATAATAAATATTAGTCAGAATGATAAAACCATGGACAACTAAAGTAAGGAGCAGCATCTTCGACTATACTTATGGCATGTTGAAGACTTCTTCAAGTTCTTTATGCTGTGGTAGACGTCCATATAATGCCGCGGGCATTATAGCAGAGCGACGGCAATGCGACCGTAACAGAGATACAAAATAACTATAAATAGGCGAGTGAGCGAGTGCGCAAGTATGGCGTTGCGTCAGTCACAACAACTTATACACTTGTTCATTCATCTATTTATGGCTATTTTTTTCATATTTGTTTCCTTCGTTTTGTCGCCGTCTCTCTGACGCCGCTACATATATCGTGCCTGCTGTCTAGAGGGTGTGGAGGACATCAAATCAAATATTCGTATATGATTCGTCCGGATATGATGGGTGCCTTTTATAATAAAAATATGATAAATTCGCCAGTATTTTCTACGTGTACTTAGTATTTCCATAATGAAATTATAAGATGCTTACATAAATTACTTAGAGGGCTAGAAAGTTAAATATGTGCAAGTTATGAACTAATAAAACATATTGTAAACAGATGATTTAAATAAACTTTTTGCACAGGCACCTTCTACACATGGCGTGGCACTGACTTTGTCTATGATAAGTGTACGATAGCGGATGAGAATTTACAGTCTTCTACGAGTATCATCACATTGAAAAATATCTACATAATTTCAACCACCGACTTCAAAAAGTGACAACAACTGTTTGAAAAAGACTGATATAATATAATATATTACAACGTTGGTAGAGTTTTATATGAGATGTCAAATTTGTAAATCAACGCCTGGTACCCATTTTATCTAAATTAATAAATCTATTGAAATCATAGTTATATTCTCAATACTATCTATCATTGAGATTTCCATAGTTTTGAGTAGTCATATTGGTCTTCTAGCCCACAAATTTTACTGTAATATTTAGCCTAAGATAATAATAAATGATATAAAAAAATTTATCATTAGTCAGAGATCACACGGGAACCTCGTAAATATTAAATAAGTATGCGCATTAACTTTTTCTTTTTCTGTCACTGGCTAACTAAATTATTTTGTGGTAGCAAGCATTACTTTTGTTGTTTTTTAAAGCAGCCTCGCGAATATATTTCCCATGGCAAAATCTCACGTCTTTGCCCCGTGGGCACATTCGGGACCAGGAGAGCAGAAGTA
Source organism: Rhyacophila evoluta (assembly GCA_022683975.1). NCBI lineage: Eukaryota > Metazoa > Arthropoda > Insecta > Trichoptera > Rhyacophilidae > Rhyacophila > Rhyacophila evoluta. The sequence goes on along the minus strand of JAGVSQ010001777.1, from coordinate 12,927 downwards.
CGTGAAGAAAATAATCGAAAGTGGCTTGAAGTTACTTCTCATAAATTACATCGTTTATACGAGTTCCCCACTAACGTCTGTTGCATGCGAAATTTTGCCAAATCAAAGGCTATACGTATATATGTAATATATATTTGAGTTAACAAATGTGTTACGTTTTTGAGGTTGCATTCTGGAAGAGAGATCTTTTGTCTTCCATTAATATCCTTCCTCCATTACCTCATATTCTTCAGTGGTATGCTTCAGGTTCCAGCACTTAATATACTTATGTTCACTCCACACAGTCAATTCTTATATTTCCTGTGTTCGTTGGGTCGTTTCTGTTGGGGTGTCGATCAGTATAGGATTTTAGGCACCCTGTTTTTTGGGATCCCACTTTGTCTTTTGACAATCGGAGTCTTTTAAATTCAAACTATGCTGTGGTATAATACGTTATGATGTGGTCGATAATGCAGGCCACCTGTATTTCATCGATAAAATTGTAAAAAAAAAACACGTGAACGCTTTTTTTACCATTCCGTAAGTGGAAAATATGGATCATTATTTTGTTGCGGAAATTATTATCAATTAGTAAATCCATCGAGTATCTAGTATATTTTAATTGTTTGGTAAAGTCCATTCAAACTCGACATCAAAACGGGTACCCTTATCAATCGATCACAAAAGCGACAAATAACGATTGTAGTGCGATGCAATCTCGGATATCGCTAACAGATTAGAAATCGCTTGCAGTAATATGATAAAATCTTTACTTATGTCATTTGGTATATAAAATAGTATTAACATAATTAATAAATTAATTTATAAATAAATAATGTATAATTTGTGATAAGATAACTTAATTAATTCACAGGGCAACATGATTGCGCGGATGTAATAATTACTATAATTGATAAAGTATTTGCGCTTGCAGCAATACTTAACCTCGAATATTCTATTACAGAAATATTTTTGTACAACGACAACATTCCTTTCGTCGTGGAATGTTTAATTATTGGCGCCATTCTGTTTAAAAAAAATGTTCGAATTTGAAATTCAAATTGCACGCAGGCATGTATTAGCGGACAGTTTTTTTTGCACCGGGTGTTTAAACACTTAAAGTGTCATGTAGAATAATAAATTAATAACGTTATAAAACAATGGTGGCCGAGTTAGTAAGCGTATTTACTTTTCCATTTTGAGAAGATCCATTATGCTCTTTCCCTATTTGAGGCGGACAGGGTTACAAAAAAGATATATTTGATTCCCATATGCATATATATATTAACTGTTTTACCAACTGACCTTACAAGTACGCGCTCTTCGGCACCGAAAGTTACTGATTCTTTTCTCGGTGATGTATAATGATTTAAATGAACTCAAACATGTTACTCAAACAAACTCATACACTGTTAAGATTAGTAACCTGATTGTAAAGGTCCACTTGCTTCATATTCGTACCAATATGGTTTAGAAAATCTGGAATATTGGATAGATCACAATTAATTATTTATATCCTCCATTTCAATTCGATTATTAAAAAAAACACAGTTTAATTTTTGCAGGATTAACATATCTTTCCTCCCAGAAGAACATTGTCGTATGTTAAAGTCGGGTATTTTTCAAGAGAAGAAGATTTTTTCACCCACATTGATGTACTTAATACAGTGTTAATTTAGTGCGTGTAACTTCGCAAACAAAAAAGTGTAATTTGACTGCTTTCGTAACTCAAAATTCAAACTTATAACAGTGAAGTTCTGGGTATGAGATATAGTCATAATGTGAAAATTATTACAATAAAATATAGCGTTTTATTTTTTAATTGAAAAAATAATAAATCCTAATAATAAGACAAGACGTTTTTACACATCGTGTATTTTTACAACACACTTGAAGTGTGTTCATATATTTTCAAAGTCTTAGGAAAATACTTTAATAAATAATAAATAAATTTAAGCGTGTATATTAGGAAATATGACAGGTGTTTTAATTAAACCGTATATAATATAATCGATTAGTAACTTCTGTGTATAATATATGACCGAATTTATTATTATTCATAGCAATTTAAAAGCAGTAAAGGCAGAAATAATATTTACACTTCTGACTGAAACACTTCTGTGGATTTAAGAAACGTAATTTAAAGTGACAGCATTCAATTGACGTTCGATATAAAAATGCAAATCGACATACCAGTTTAGATTGATTAATTTTGTGTCAATAACAATATGCCATATCCGCTCCAGATAAAACGTGATTCAAATATAATATTTGTAGATTTTCACGATGCTGTCTATCGTGCGGTTGGCTACCGGGTGGAACAGTTCACGTATTCTCTGTGATTTATTTAATTCCATAGAAGTACACTCTAAGTTGCATTTATAATTTTCGTTTTTAACCATCATCCCTTAAACATTTTTTTATTATGTTTTACTATTTTTCCAAACTATTGTGATGCATCATCGAAATATTATACAAAATACATCATAAATACAATATTATTTTATGTGACGGTTTTATAAAAAATATCTGTAAATATGTAAAATATATTTACTATCTACACTATCTTCATTCCCGTCCACATTACAAAACAATAACTTTATCTGCCAGCTCGCTTTCAATCACGATCAAATATCCAAATTAACCTTCATCACCTTTTAACTATTACACAACATTTTCTTCGGCTACTTCTTCTTCAGCATTATTCAGTGTTGTCCTACAGAAATCAGCAACTTCATCATTGATCATTCATGGAACAAATCGTCCCAACCATTTTCCATAGTTTTCACTTTTACTACTTTACGGAAATTTTGTCCGCTGTATCCGAAGTCTTTTACATTGAGACTATACTAAACAGTTAAAGCCAGTGCTAAATATATTTGTAATGTAATATAAGAACATTAATATTGTAATATGAATAATGATCATTATGTTAATGGGAAACAAATATTGCAGTCAATGCTGAGGCTAATTTATCAAATTGCTTATTTGAGTCATCTTAATAGACGAGTGACTTATCATCATAAACATCAACATGGAATGATGTCCACCCACGTCGCCTGTCACTTGTTTTGAAATATTTCAAAATACAACCGAAAGGCATCGTCGTATATACGATTACTTGTATGGGCAAAAAACTAAATATTACTTGGGTTAAATTCTATATAATATTGTGTGGATTTATTTAGAAATTTCCTTGCAGTAAGTTGAGTCATTGATGCAAATCAATGTTGGCATTGTTCGTTCGCCGCACCTTTTGGTGTGTAATGAAGTCTGCAAGAGTGGGGTGTTGTGTAAAACCGATAATTTTACCATTGGTTTTGCAAATAAATAAAACATGATGTATTTTAAACATATGTAGTAAATGACCCCAATAGACATACTGGCCGGAACAGTCAATCACTGCGATATAATATATTTTTTATTTATTATATTAATCTGATTGTAGTATAATATACCATAGGGTGATTTCTAGGACGTTTAAATTGTAGGAAAATCATTCCAATTAATTAGCTTCTGTTTAAAAAACGCCTATTGTAAGAACACAAAAAACTGTAAAAATATAAACTCAAAGAGTAACTCGACTTAACCTAATCTAATTATTGATATCATTGGGGAGTTATTTTCCGGGAGTGAATCTTCCATGGGGTAAAATCTTTTTTGCTACACCCAAATGATGCTCTACTAAGGAGGCAGCTATTCTATTTCAACAAGACATAAAATCGGCCGCAGAAGATCAAAAGTTTAATTGTTTGAAAACTGAAGAACCAAATAGGGTTATTTTTATTGGTTTTTGAATTAAAATAATACACCAGTACGAAGCCTGAGAGGGTAGGAGCATTTTTATAATATATAAACGAGAAGAAATTCTATCTAAGAAAATCCAGATGATATCTATTATTTTTATCTACGAATTTCTGATAAATCACTCTCATTGATATTTTTATGAGCTAACTAAATATATTATAATTTCTTCCGATGGATCGACGGCGTGCTATAAGGAGTTTCTAAATCTTATTCTTCTGCCATAAAAAAGCATCTAAAAAAAGTATAAAATAATATAAGTATAATGAAGTTTGATTACCTTTAGATACATTGTGTGTCGGAAATAATTAGCGTTATGACCTCGTTGATGTAAAATTCGTGCATTTTTTGTTGCATTCTGAAACATCCATCGCTGCAAAGTTTTATCAGTTAATGCATGCGATGCCATGCATGCAGTTAGTATCACTACATAACAGCAGTTAAGAATGTACAAGTGATTTATTTGATTTTAATTATCATATATAATTAATTCACGGTGGAAATAATATCAAATATCGTAATTTTTCCCTATATAAATAATAGTAATAACATCATTAATATAATCCAGAGTGAGTTATGGTTTGTTAAAATAAACTCCTTCAATCTCCTATACTTTTTACATAATTGCTATGGTTAATGAGGCCTATAAGTAACTTATAGTCTACACCATCCAGCCATGAAAACCGTGGTATCTAAGACTCAAAGATAGTCAGCCACATACTGGTTTCATCGATCTTTGCTATTATCCAAAACAAGCAGTGTTTGATTTTTAATAATCATTTATTATTTTAATATAAAAATGAATATTAAATTTATTGATCATTCCGACACTACTCCGTTCTTTAAGTATAAACTATTATGCTAGTTATATCTCAAATTTCAACGAACGTGACCCGATGCGGGTCTTTATTGTAGTTAAAATCGTTTCGAAAGCATTTTTGAAAATAATATGAAAACGAACCATAAATTATTCATCAAATGTCATCCCCTTGAAGTGATAAAAGAAACACATCTGTCCAAAGGCAGTCATAGTCACAGTCTAAGTTAGCACTAATGTATATTTTTAGATTGACTTTTATTATATTATTACCATTATGAGTGTTATTATATTATTATAATAATTATTATTGTTGTCATTGGGTACAAATACTTCACTTGGATTCAGCGCAGTATTCGTAAGATTTCTCTCATAGAACTATAAGAACGAAGCCTTCCATACACTTCTATAGTTGAAATCTTCTCATACACTACAAACGTTATATAAGAGATAAATCTCTATGCAATTATTGCATCTTCTATAAAGCTGTGCGTGCAACCTCTGAATGCCTACATGGATTTACCATTAGAACACATCACGATTTTCTTTAACGTGCAAAAACAAATCATCATGCCTTTATTTTTTGACTGATAATTTGCAACAAATAATTTACTGAAGTAATCAAACAATATGAAATAATTACAATTGATGATTGAAATAAATTTAAAAATAATAATTAATAATGATATTATGTTCAATCAATATATTGCTTCATACTTCTCGTCATATTATAACAATAAACGATTAACCCTATTTAATTATATTATGTATCACATTTTTTTTCTCACACATGTTTCGCTCTCTCTTTGCCGTGGCATATCAATACACACACACACTCGAATGGGACGAGAGTGATTGCGAAAATAATGAATACGGAACAAACACATCAATGAAGAATATTGTTGTGAATACAAAGTTTGTGTTTTGTGGTTGGTTATGTCCGTCGAAATAAATGTTGATTTTCATCTAATATGTTATTATTAAAAAATAAGAAGATAATAAATACAAAAAAAACTGCATGCATTTATTTCATCTACCGAGTCAAATAAAATTACGAATAAATAAATAAATTTCTGTGTTGTCCCAGGTCATGGCAACGGAAAAAAGTATCAGGCGCGCATAAAAGCGAAAAGATAAAACTGCGCTGTCTGCCGGCATGCAATAATAACGTAGCGTGGCCGCGCGCTGAGAGGTTGCGATAAAAAGAGACACTCGATGTTCAAATTATTATCGCCAGTGTGATTCTGAATAGAAATACTATTTCATTGTTCTGCGCTCCTGTTATCCGGAGTGTAAGTATTGTGTGGAGGTTTGTTTATGCGGCGCGTGCATAAATAAAAAATATACGAAATTTAATATATAATTTATATTTTAAATCATAATATTTTCTTTTAATGAATTATGACATAAATTATATATGCTAAAATTGTATTATAAATAAAATTTGTATGATAAGTGTAATTTAAAAATAAAATAATACCTTGTCTCGATGTGTTGGCTGACAGCAATAAAGTCGTCTGTGAATATGAATAATGAATGAAAACATGCGTTACTTCTCATTTTTCTCCCATACGCAACAAGGAAAGTCGTAGTTGGTATTATTTAATTATTTAAGGTCTATCAACACCGATGTTCGATATGTGTGGCATCTCAAAGAAATCTATACATTTCACCTGATCAGGTGTAAGCTAGGTTTAGACGAATTTATTTTTTTAAATTCACGGAATAGTTTTTGTCAAACGCATTCGGTATTTAGTGTATCAAATATCGTTTTTACGAAATATTGAAGCTTGTAATTGTAATATTAAAAATTTATTAAATTATGTAATATAATAATCAACTAGTAAAAAAATTGTAATATATCCTGAAAAACTGGCTGTTAAACCCATTTACCTATCTAATTAGTTATTCATCATATTTTATCCATGCCTACCCAACCACACAAGTATAATATTTTATTTTAAAATAAAATGATCAAAGTTGACTATTTCTTACTTCTTATTTCCCATTAGTCAACCTAAATAATATATAAATAAATATTTGCCAATTATGAGCACACGACTACTTGCTAATTATAAAAGGATGAGAGTGAACATAGTTGTTAAAATAAATACTTATATATACTGATATCTTCAGTTCTATGTGAAAATACTGTATAATTTTAATGATTTTTTTTTGTCAGACAATATCGATTAATGCCTCGTTAGGTTACTTCTGAAAATAAATAGCACCGCAGGCAAACGTATTTATATCAAAGTGATTTTTAGGCTTAGATCATTACTCATTAGTCATTACAATGACGTTTATTCAATAATGCAGTTGCGAAAAAATTGAAATTATCACTGCACAGTATGTAACCATTGTGTGACTAGTTGCAGTTAACCTAGTGAAAAAACATTAAGAATATCATTCGTAGCATTTGCAAACAGTAAAAATGAGATACATTTATTGAATAACGCATTAAATTAAATATACTATTGCAGACAGCACGTAGTGACAGAAACATGCTTGCACAATATAATGTGTCAGTATTTCTCATTATAAATGTATCTACAAGTAACCTGGATATGAAAAAAATATTCCGTGATCGCTATACACCATATTTTATTGATTGACATGAGTCACACGATTATGAGAAATAACTATTGCAACACAGCTTTTAACTGCTAACAAAAGCTCGTCGAGAGATGAGGAAGTTGAGGGTAATTCGCTGAACACAAAATTCAATTAAATCAATATAATATTACGTAATTTAATCATAAGTATGTCAAAATGTTGACACAATAACTAGTCTAAAATGCAATATAGTATAATATTTTGACAAATTTATCCCAACTTTATCTTATGGTATTAGTTTTTATTTACAACGAAGGTAATGCTTATTATTAAATAATATTATTGGCTTTTATTTTTGTGTTTTGTCTACAATCTGACTCCGAGTGTTATATATATGAGACTCTTTTGCTTCAAATGACATTAGTATTACATGACTTTATTGAACATTTGTAATACTGTGTAGATAATAGACTACCATGCAAGTTCAATTAGCTTCAATAATATGCAGACTAAGAGCTATATGGTTACAAAGTAATTTTGCTATATTTGCTATTTATATTAAAAACTAAAAATAATTAAATAAAGAAGTGATTGATTGACGTTCTACAACGTAGGAACGCATATTGTCGTTTTATTAACGATAAGTGTTGTATTGAAATTTTAACGGTCCTTTGTTTTAAAGTCCACGTTTAAAATATGCCTTCAATGTTGACCATATGGCTGGACGATGTAAGTTGAAATTATTGCAAATACTTAATACTTTCTCGTGAATAAATTAATGTCCACACAACATCTGCAAGTAAATATTAAGCGTTCGCCATTACGCTGTCAAGAATAAACGAACCTAATATTATTACCTACATAAACTTATAACTCTTATAAATTTATAAAGCCTTGATACTTTTTATTTCATAATCGTAAAATATCATTATTTCAATTGCAGTAACCAATAATGAAATATTATATAATTTCAGAGACTACTAAAACGTGTATGTTAACATTATTTATATAGAGTACTATTATACTATAGGTTAGGTTACTAAACGGTTAGTTTCAATCAAATATACATAAATTATGATTGTGAAGTAACAACCCATATACACTTGAATAATTGTCGAAAATGTGAATTGTTTTACAATGTGGTATTGTTGTAAAATATAATTATAATTAAATTTTATGCATATATTGCAATAATGTTTAGATTGTGATTATTATAACAAACTTGTGGTTTCGCTGTGCCTATGGCTTTTATTTCTACTTTATAAAATGAATTTCACAATACAGATAATTTGTCATGAGATTTATTGTATTTATCTTTGTATGCACAACGTAAACTATAAAATATTCAGAAATTTATTCGTTTCGCATATTTGTTTTTTATTAAAATTATTTTATATAAAAAATATATTTTCAAAAATACATAAACAGAGAGCGATTTAAAAGCTTAGTATGTGCAAATGTAGAGCATTCGGATCTTCATCATATGAAAACATGTTTTTACAAATTGTTTATCCCGAGAACTGGTTGAAGGCCAATCACTCAATCCGTTGGGTATCCATATCTATCGAAATCGATATCGAGCGATTCACATCGTTGGTATTCTAACCAGTGCTTCTCAAAAATATTTATGCCACGCCATCCTAAATCAGAAAATAATAATCCGCGGCCTCCGAAAAATAAATGTCAATGAAAAGAAAATGAGAAAGAAATTTTGAATAACATTCAATATGTTTAAATAATTAATTTAAGCCCACTATGTGGGCTGCACTGATCCAAAAGACAAGAAAACTCTTAACTGATAGCTACTACTGAGCTAAATAAACATATTAATTAGAAACTTACTGAAGATTTCCGTTTAATAATTAAAAAAAGAACATTTTGTATCACCGTTATCAAAAGATCATCAAGCAAATGATATTCTTTGAATTATATTATCTTTATAACCATATAAGTACATTTGATTAGTAAAATGTAATTTAATATTTCCTTTGTCAGTTTTAATATTTAATATTTAATATTACATTTGAAGACATTAAACACGTTTTAATATTGATTGCATTTCCGAGATTTTCATGTCGTTTTAAAGTTATGTTGCCACTAAAAATATAATGCAATATATTAGGAAATTAAACGGTCATTTTTATTGACTAGGAATAGTTTAGGACTTAAGTGTGATTTTACAATTTCTATGATTCTTATAAGTTAAATAATATAATCTAGAGATCGTTTCTCAGCAAAACAGTATCACCATATTTGGTAGGAGTTCATTAAAGACGTGTGAATCGACTCAAATGGGAAGAGGGGCAGTTGTTTTCAACAAAATATGGTTGTAAGTTGTAATATCACTTTCTCATAATAATCCGCTGTATCAAGAGATATTACCTCGTTACGTGACAAGACGCGAAAATTCGTGTTGTGTAACAACAGAAATGTGTGCGTTTACACGTTTACACATTAATAATAATATAAGATTTACGAGTTTTCTTTGCGTAGAATGTAAAAGCAGTCTACTAAATGTAATCGATAATCAAAGTTTCAATTCAACTCATAATAACGAATGGCTATTTTTCCGGATTTTAAAATGCGATGATTTCAATAAACTCGATAGTCTCGCCAAATTCACGAACTGGTAATTATAATATGTTTACCCTTTGACCACTACGATGTTTTTAAACATCTTAGAATCGTAGTGATAAATCAACCACAATCACTTATAATCATTTTTGGTAAATAAAACATTGCACGATTATTAAAAATACTACATTGCATATTCACTGTGCAAAATATTTTTTAAAAAATTGAACGCTAAGACGTAAAACCATTGTTGTTAGCATTTCTCGTTGATGTTATCAGCGACATATCGTTATTTGGTAGACTAAGACTCTAAGGGTTAACTTATATAAAAGATAAATCTTTTAGTTAAATTGATGATTAATTTATTTAAGAGTTGACAGTAGTATGATATTTTACATGATTTTTGTCACAAAAATGTAGTTAGCTATCGAGAAGCCTTTTTAAATACACATATATATATATATATATTCACTCCCAAAGTGGACAGTATAGATCTGAACAGTGTGAAAATGACCACCCCAGAAGTATAGTATTTATATATCCACATTTTCAAGACTTAAATTGATATTTATTTACTACAATTGATTTTCAGTCAATTGTTCAATCCATTGGGCTCTAGTCCTATATTTTTGGATTTGAAAAATCCGGTACCTATGGCAATTGAACCCGCAGTCTGTTGCCAGAGAGACTTTTATGACATTTTTAATTATAAATAATTACAATTCAATATAACCATTCGAGAGTTGTGAGTTACAGAAATTAAAAAATCTTCACCAAGCACTCTAGTTAAGCATCAAAGTTCATATTATATTGAATATTATTTGCAGCGTATCCAACACTTTCCCTGGTGTTACTGTGGTTAATGTAAATTTCTCAATAAGAAAATTCACGGCGAAGTAAATATTTATACGGTTTATTGTGTTCATATTTTTATTTCGATACTTCATTTAGTATTTCGATGTTTATCTTTTGTTCAGAAAGGTTTGTTGTGAAACAATTTTATCTTGCAAGCGTTTATGGTCGAACATTTTTTTCCTTCCAAATAAGGAGAAAATTATGAAATTGTGTTCATTAGGATGGAGTCGTGAAATATTTTACTGTTTTAGACTTCACAAAGATATTAAAAATGTTGATTATTCATTTGATGTTTTTGTAATAATGATTCGGCTAATGAAAACGTATCTGATTACTTTATTGCATTAAAATACTATATTGCAATATCCCTTAGTCACAAAACTATAATATTTAAACACTGTCAGTCAACGTAGTTGTATGCTTAAAGATTAATCGTGATTAATATAGCACAAAGGTTTAGGAAGGCGATCGATCTTAAAGATCTTTCAAATATTCTTTTGATTTATGATTAATTCCCATAAAGCGTCCTTAGTAATATTTGTAAGTTTTAGGGTGCTAGGATTTGTGCTATTTTATTGTAGTAATCTGTATGTTATAAACCGTTTAACTATATACGTAACTACATTGAGATTACAGTTACATATGCATGTCTAATGTAACGCAAAAGAACAAAAAAGGAAAGTAATCAGTGAGTAAACGTACAAAATGTGTTAGAATAAAGTAAATTAAAGAAATTAAATTCTTATGGGCCGGGAATGTTGCTTGTAGATGACATAATTACTAGTTAGATTCAGTAAAGACGTGGCATACGTGAGGCTCAACATAGTAGATCGAGCAGAGTGGAAAACATTGGAGAGGCCTTTAGCAGTTGCAAATCAATAAAAACTTTTGTGATTTTTACAATTATTATAGGACAGTCTTTAATACTTATGCAATTATAATCAATATCGCTTCTTTAGATAATAACTTTATTTGATACGGAAGGTTGATACATTGGTTATATCCTCAGTGATTTGTAACGTTTAGATAAGCCAGATAAATAGAAAATTTACATATTATAATTATGTAAGTATTTCATCCGATAACACAATTAAAATTCTAACTCGTTGTGTTCTAGAATCTGGTTAAAATGCTTAATTAATTGATCTCAATATGACAATTATGCGTTTTAATATTATTTGTACGATACGTTAAGACTAGAATTCAACTATTTTTTCATAACCTGTTTTTTTACGATGTTCGCTTCCAAAGTGGAGCATATTGATCTACACTGTGTGAAGATATCCGCTCTGAAAGTGGAGTATATGGGTCTCCGCAGTGTGAAGACATGTCTTGACAGATTATGTTTCATTAAACTTGTTTGTCAGATAATTACTCAACCCAATGGGCAGATTTACATTTAAATCCGACAGATATGGGAATCGAATCGGATAGATTGTAAGGCACGTACCTCTACGCTATGGGAGACAACCCGCACGCGCATGTAATTGAAAAATATAAATATTATAAATAAGCTACATACATATTATTGTACGTGTGTGTACGTATATATAATATTAATAGATATATATTTTATGAAGCCTTTTAGACGGATTGAATACTCGATCCATCTCTCATAGACACATTGTTTTTAATGGCGAGAAATAATTTCATAGTACAAATACTATCAGAATCGCAATTAAACTCGTTTATCTTTCTGAATTTCTGTTCCCCTAATACATTTGAGCGGTAAAATGACGCCGTGTTGCCCGACTGTTCCGCATTAGTTATTTTCTCTTTCATACACGGGCACTTCGTGTATAGCAACGGCGCTACTGAAGAGAATAGACACGCCAGAGAGGAATATCCGCTGATCAATGCGCCTCGTAAAATTCAACGTAGAGGGGGCTGCGATTCCCGCGAAAATTCATCTCATTCGTTCGAAACAAGCAAGTAAATTTCGTACCTTCTGCAACTTTTTACGCTCCTGATATCCATTTTGATGTAGTTGGGATGACGTCACACTCCTCCTTCATCCCTCGAAGTCGAGTTTTGTTTGAGGATATCCCTTTTCCTCATGTGTTTTCAGGCTGGATATTAGGACATAAGAATGCGAAGAAGGTGTTCGAGTCTCCTGAAAAATAAAAATAAATATTGAATTATCTTTCTTTACTTTAGAATCTTTTTTTTCATTTCAACCAAACCTTAGAAATATCGTACACCTGATATATTTAATTTATTATGTGAGTAAAAATAATCGATAACCATTTTTAAAACTAAAAAAAAACGCAAATTAACATAGCTTAGACTTAAAAATTCAGAATTAAGTTACATTATATTTCTTTCATCGATTGGAAATGGTA
>JAGVSQ010001776.1:0-27420 GCA_022683975.1 Rhyacophila evoluta | reverse complement strand
CTAACAGTGATCTCACATATGGAAGTTTACCAGTTTTAAATAATTCAGAATTTTATATGATAAGCGCATTTCTATAGAAAAATTAAATAAAATCGCTAGTATTTTCTAAGTGCAATGATATTAAAACAAGCATAGGATAAAAACATAAGATACTTAAATAAAATAGTTAGTAAAATGGAGGAAATCTTAAACTGTTAAAAATAAATTAAAATATGTGAACAGAAGGTTCAAATTCTTTTATCCACGAGCGCCTTCTACCTATGACGCAGCACTGGAAATTATATAGGTAACTTTATAATGTAATACATTCATCTACTGTGAACTTTACAATATTAATTAATTAGTTTTAATTTCGGAATTTATGCATTTGTTTTTTTTTTTTTTATAAAAGTCAAAACTTTCAAAAATCTTAACATTTAAATAACACATCATTTTACTTTGATACAAAATGCAAATAAAAATGTTGAAAATAAATAACATTTTTAAATACATCCGATAGTGACATCTATTTCAAAATACACACCCTAATATATTGGTAACTATGCGAATTCATACCGGTTTGAAACTTTGATAATGTTTATTTTATATAAATATTTACAGATGGCAGAGAGTGATTCAATTCATAAAGAATATTCCATTGCTTTCCAATTATTGTAGGCAATAAATTTATATTTAATGATTTCACTTGATTAACAATAGTAGAAACTTAATAAAATGTTTCATCATTAATTTTAATTAATTTACAATGTTTTATTAAGTTTGTATAACGAATTTCAAATAATTGGGATAGAACAACTTTTGAGCATGATATAAAAAAACAAAATCTATTTTAATTAAGTTACGATTATCTATGTGGTATTTTGAGTATTAAAACGAAGTAACTCAATTACTTAAAGTAATTAAGCTAAAAATCAGAACTTAATCTCGAACAATGTCGTTTTTCTTTCATTCGATGACAATTATTTGCTCTTGAACAATTGATTTATATAATTTTGAAAACGTGCTGGTTTAATCCACTTGCATTGTGAGCTACACAAATATTCTACAATAATTTGTATTAGATATTAATCAACTAATAGCAGATTTTTTTATGTAATGTATTACTGTTTTCGTCTCTGAGCTTTAATTTTTTGCAAAAAGTAAGATGCATGTGATTTTAAAGTGATACATTGACTAATTCTAGAAAAATTATTTTTTCATTCTTAAAAGAAAAGTATTGGTAAAGTGGTTAGAGATGAGTATGCTACATCTAAAAAGTATTTTGCGTTGGTCAGACATTTCATATTTTCAAGATAATATCCAGTATTTTTGTAATACAGCAAAAAAATGGTTGGCGCTGATGATGGAATTTCTGTTATTAATTATTGTTAAATGCTATCTAGGTAGCACCTTGTTTAATGTTTATACATTACTTACTGTTTGTCATTTTTCCATTGACATATCTATCATGGAGTAGTTAGACTAGTTGCTTCAGGTGCACGAATATTAAGGGGACACAATATTAGAAATGACGACAGAGAAAACTTACAACATAATATTTCTACGCGCGTGCTAAAAAAAACGAGAATCACAGTTTTGTGGAGGAAGTTACATTACATGATATGATTTCAATAAAAAGATTCAAAGTTACCAGCATGTTATCACAAAGGAGAGAAATTTTCCCACAAACAAGCAGGGGCAGAGATTTTACCTGGTCCAGGGCGCTGATTATGTAGTTACACCACAACATTTTTCTAGTTTTTCTATTATAATCAATGGGTAGCGAAAGAATAAATCATATTGCATTATATTTAGTATTATAAATTATTATTATTAACCATTGCTTTAATTAACATTGAAATAGAAATCTTGACTACCATTTTTTGCCAAAGAATTTTATTAGGAGTTCTACATACCTGATTTTCCAGCAGAATTTTTTTGGCCTCATCTTCCTCAATCCAAAAATCTACAGTCGTCTCCAGATCTTCGACTTCTTCTGGCACTGGACTTGGTTGACAACGTCTTGTCGCCAGCACAACAATATCCCCTCCGTCTTCTTCTTCCCGTCTCCAGGTACCACATAAAGTACCTACAGTTCTTACGGCTTCATCATTAAACTTTCTTTTAACACTAGCCGCAGAATTATCCACTTCAACAGTACCTATAGTAACACTTTTCAATTTGTCACTCGGCATATCAGCGACATCAGCATCAGAATTTGAATTATCTCCTAAGACATTTTCTTTGCCCTCATGTTTATCCATTTTAAAAGCAGTTGAATGAAAGCTGGTTTTTTGAAATGGTAAAAGGCAGGGGAGAATTTGTTTATTTCTTTTATTACTATCGGAGATAGCTCCCACTTGCAAGGGACAAGTCAATTTCTTACTCTGATAGGTAAGATATTTCCAAAAAATTTTAGATCTTAATTGAATCACCTGAAAAAATATTTGTTTATCTCAATTACTTACTGTAATCAAAATAAACATTACTTGTGGTTATAGTTATAAATTTTGATCCTTTCGGTATACATAGTAATCTGTCTCAAAGAAAATGATTCATTCCTGAATGAAATTAATTCATTAACGGAAATAAAGATAATTTAGAATGTGAGAACTATTACAATTTGTGAGATCCTGACAGTCATTAGGGCAAGTTATTGGTACAATAAAATTTAAGTCTACATTTTATTACAATAAACATATTTAACAAACTGATGAATCAAACGGAGCATTCAGATTCCAAATGCATTCAATTGATAAATGATAACCGATTTCAATCTCCAGCGCGTGTTATGATTCCAACCCGTCCAAATCTTGACTACATTCGATTGAAGTAAACAAAAAAACAGGTGGTTGTCATGCAAAATTATAAGGGTCGTTTAGAAACAAAATTTCTCCAAATTTGAATGCCATATTTTCGCAATTGTCGCTTTATACTTGAAATAGTGAACACAATATTTTTTAGCCAGATAACCTGAAAGCATTGACAGAAATTGTTCAAAGAAGACCCAATTGGCCTTTTAAGATATAGGAAATTATAATGCGTTTATTTTTAAACTTACAGTAGATGACAATATACGAGCTTGCATTACAAGACAAGAATACTGTACAAATAACGAACAATAAGAAATAACTACAACCATAGATACCACCGGCACAGAGAAAGTGAGGTTATGATATTTTTATTTGGCAGCGGCATTGTTTGACAGTTATAGTTAGTGCTGCCATTAGATAAAAATATTTGATGTATACTTGGATTAATAAAAAAGGCATTGCCAATGCATATTCCATTAAAAAAATATTTTCATATATATGCAATACTAAATATACCATTCAGTCATATTTTATATTTTATAAATGCTGACACAATAAAGTTTTTAGTTTTTAACGAAAAATCGTGCTTTGAACATACTTTACCAATTTTCAATCACTACAAACGAAATATTACAGTATAATTTCAATATAACGGACAAAATATCTGTAAAGAACTAAAATCACAAATATTTAATAATGGCTGAAAGAATTTGTTTGATGGCCAAGATTTAAAAATAAATTAAGGAAAGTTAAAAGTTTTTAATTTTTGTTAAACAATACAAAATAACGCTGGAGAAGAAGTGGCAGAAGAAAATATTGTACCTAGGGTAGGAGTTAATGAAAACGACCTAAGTTATCAAACCATGAGTGAAAATAAAATAGCGGGTTATTTTATGATTTAGAAAAATAAGGCTGAAAATGTAGATTGCAAGAAAAAAGAAATAGCAAGCCCAAAAACAAATTTATAAATTATAAAATCACATCACAATGCTCTAACAGCAATCATTGACAATCCGTCAGAAAACGACAAATAAATAGACAATTAATAAATTAAGAACAGCAGACTTCAAAAGTGCAAACAAAACTCGATTCTTTTTTGAAACTTCTCCGGCTTCTCCAATTTTTTTTATAGGTGCCGTTTATTTTTACAATTAAAAAACGCATTTGGAAAACTTACATTTATATAACAGACTTTTGACTTTGACTCCTACATCCGTTAGATTAAAGAGATTTTACTGTATTTTATTGGTATATATTTTATTTGTGATGTATTAATAAATAATTTCTCTAGATTCAAAAGTTAAAAATTGAAAAACATGGAGCATAAATTAATTTCATATTACTAAATGCAATATCTTTCCATTCAAATATTTTACCACAAAAATAGTGTAATGAAATTAACACTAATTAAATAAATTAGACCTGAAAGAGGATTATTCAAAAATTATTGAATACAAACATAATTCGTATGCATTGCTGCTTGGCATTCTTACAATGCGGACAATACCTTATATAAACAATTAATTATTATGAATGACAGGACCGCACCGTCCTAATGTACAGATTGTGCACCGCGCAAGGGCGTCTGATTATTGTGGGCGCCTTTATATAAGAAAATGAAATATCTTTAGCACTACTTTTTATGTGCAATGAAATTTGCAAAAAAAATATTTTGAAAACAAGTTTACTAAAAAAAATGTAAGATATTTAAATGTGAAATCAGTGAAAATATAAAAAAACAAAAAATACACAAGGACACCTGCAACCCACGCCGCGGAACTCAGGGATGATATATGTACTTAACATATTCTTTTCTTATCTTTTATGATACAGATTGTTCGGAATTAGCTTTTGATTGTGTTTGACGTAACCTTGTATGTCAAAAAAATGATGCTTGATTTCATTACTGATATGATTATATTTGTTGTTCTAAGAATTAAGTGATTATAAACAAGAAAAGCTTGATTTTGAAACAAAATTTGTCATCAATGATTTCGTTATTAATTTTTTAAAAGTGTTTACCGCAAGTATGTATTTATCAATGGGCTTACAATAATGCATGCAGTTAAATGTTATTCTTTTTTAACCAAGACCTTTTTTATCAAGAATTGTGTTGTTAATAAGTAAAAAATTAAAATGAACATTTATGTTTTTCATTTTTATTGGTACATGGTACAAAGTTTTTTTTCCGAAATATCCATGTACAAAAAATCATTATTTAAAATGATTTCTTATCAATTCTAAATAAAAAACGAAAAAACCAGGATCTTGCAGAAAAATTATCATGTGACTATTTACCGAGGATATATTCTCGGTATTTGGTAATATTATTTGAAAAATACTATTATTTTTTACTTATTTAAGACATTTAATAAATATTATAATAATCAATCTCGAATTCCGACTAAAGACAAAATCCGTTATCAACAATTTACTATTGTATGATTTATTAGTCTTTTTATTGCGAATAATTTAATTCCATTTTATTATTTCATCAAACAGTATATTCAAAATTAGTTTATGAAGGCTTTCCCGTTTGAGCAACCCTCTAAAAGAGTAAGCGCAAAACTGTTATGAAAATTACATAAAATCTTCTCTTTTTAATATATTCAAAGCGAAGAACAAAGTGAGCTGGCTATGACAGCGTCATAATTATATCACGAATATAGTATTTAAATGTACATCCTTTAATAAAAGTGTGCCTTCTCGCTTCAGCAATTTACTTTGCATACTAACGACTCAGTGCTTACAAAAAGGGTTTTCATTAAGTGCCGCTTTATTATTTTCTAGACAAAATATTATTAAATTCAACTTTTCTTAAATGCGAAAACATTTCGTTATATTCCATCTTAACAAACATGTTATTTTAAAGACTATCCCATCAATAATTATGATTATTATAGTTACAGTATACAATATCCAAAACACAATGTGCTTTCATTTTATTTGCGTGCGCCATTATATATTTGTAAATGTGTCGATGTATCACAATAAAAAGACTCACGAGGATTGGTTTTACGGATTCCGCTGTTGGACAAATAGGAGACACAATATAATCATTTTAGACCAGCTATAGAATTCAAACTCGTAAAATGGAACCACTAGAAGGAATTAATTCTATCAATTTTAACATTTGATAGCTTAATTTTTATCGTAAACATTGATTTTTTGGCAATAAACTATAATTATCTTACATAATCCTTGCAATTTTCAGCAAAGAAGCTTCAAGCTATCGCCATATTAACATCCCCAGTAAATTTTAGTTGATTCTGTCAGAAAAAAATATATTTAATTACTTTATACTAAATTACATACTTTTTTAGGTTATCTATATGGCTCGTGTCCAAAATTCATTCTGCATACCGTAATGGTGGAGTTGAGCAGTAGTTTTCCGAAAAGTGTCGATGTTACGCGCAGACAGTACTATCTATCGGTAACCAGACAACTGCACACATGACAAGTGCTCACATGACATCTGCGCACACATTGAAGTGCCCACACTAACACAGATATCTATCTATCTATCGATAAGAGGGAATCACCTGGCTTTGTATATTATTAACAATTTAAATATGGATATTAATAAAAAAATAAGATATCCGATTTAAAAACTCGTTAAAAATAAATTATTGAAAAGAAAAATTTTCATTTCATTGAATTAATATCCAGCGTAATTTTTCTACTATGTACCTTTATTATTGACATGATTATCAATTACGAATTCTGGAAAGTAGCTTCACTTTAAGTAACTAGTGTTTCTGTAGTAATATTATGATATAAAGGTTTGTGAATATAATTAAAAATAAATTTTGAGTGGTCATCTTTTACTTTAAAAAAAAAACACAGTGCTGCATCAAATTAATCAAAGTAGGCTTTGCGAATATACAGAGGATTGAAGTAATAAATTTTCAGCATATTAAAACTAATTAAATTCTAAAACACAGAGAAAAAGTGATGCTCCATAAAGACATTGGGGCTGTTTTCATTTGCGATGTTGTAATCCACACAGGTAATAAGCAGGCAGGTAAAATAATTTTGCGAAGTATCCGACAAAGCATTTCCCGGCCGGCTTTATGACGTGGAAATGATTACCTTGATACTCCATTGCTTTCCGGCATTTGGTTAATTAGAAAGAGCCATTGTAGTAAGCATATCTCTCTCAGCAAGAAAAGCATTGAAAATACGGTGGATTTTATTCGTATGTCGTATAAATAATAGGATTTAAGTATACCAACATATTTTCCTTTGTCAAACACTGGATACATTTTTGTATCAAATTCTTGAATTGTAAAAATGATATCAGTATATTCCTTACAATTAAATTATAAATATACGCTATAACCAACGGTACCTGGAGACGCGTATATCTAATAACAGTAGATAAATAATATTAATATTGTTATTTTAAGTATTTATTCAACTCCAGACCGCTGGGCTGGATAGTTGAATTATATTTTTCAATATTGAAAACCTATGATTTTCTCAATGGTAATATGCTTGTAATCGTTGGCAAAAATTAACACCCTGCTTAGACGAAGATCTCTCTTTCAGAATCACTTTCACCTATATATCATATTATCCACCTCAATTTGCAACAAAATAATTTGAAAAATATATGATGGTATTTATTATTGTCGTCCGTGTTGGTTTCCATGGTTTAAAATGAGTATTATATTCTTGATTGCAAATTTGTCCGACTTCTCTACAACTAATAATGACTGTTGTAAAGGTCAAACTCCATGCCCAATAGCAATATTAAATCATGTGTATTTTTATTATTATCCGCTTTTAACACTCCCGTCACTGACACATGAAAATAACTCCAAGGAATGTGTATTTTTATTAATCTGATTTTTCATTTATCTTCTATCACAAATTTCTCAGCCGTTTGACGTGTATATAACACGCATCTAGAGGTATGCATTATCCGGTATAAATTTATATATTATTTCAATACTAGTTGAAAATGCTACCTTCATTAGAGATGAAAT
This sequence comes from Rhyacophila evoluta, assembly GCA_022683975.1. Taxonomy (NCBI): domain Eukaryota; kingdom Metazoa; phylum Arthropoda; class Insecta; order Trichoptera; family Rhyacophilidae; genus Rhyacophila; species Rhyacophila evoluta. Next base: position 19,637 of record JAGVSQ010001776.1, on the reverse strand, counting down.
AAATCATACACCGAATCGTTATCCATCAAAGAAATAATATACACAATTCTTCTGTAATCTGTACTCGAATGAGAATCTATCCAATTAGCATTTTAATAATTTCTATTTAGAATTTTTATGTGTTGTAAATACGTTGAATAAGGTTGTGCATTTAATAAGCTCGTCTTTCGATCGTCTCACCGCTTAAATAATTATACCAGTTATTATAAATATAAAAAATCTTCTACCAAGGCTCTTTAGAAATATACTTATACTTCGTTTTGGTTTCTGGTTATCAAATACTATAAATTATAATATATTACCATACGCGTAGTTTATTTCATGGGAAGTCTTATGTTAAGCTGAATTAAAAACTGAAATAAATAAAGCGCAATGCGTAGCCACTGTGACGCCCCCTAACGCAATCATGTATACGCTTTTCCGTTTGTTTTGAATTTTATAATTTCATAGCGCGATGAGGAGCCTTTACGTATTCATCGTATTTGCTTTTATATGCGCTTAAGCCTTCTTTCAGAGCTTTTATTTTGTTTTCATTGCGGATCTCATTCTTACGGCACGGCTTAGACTGCAACCTGAAAAGGTTATCAAAAATAAAGAAGAGGTTGAGAAAATTGCTTTCAGAGTTTGCGAGATCGTAACATTTTATACACCCCGGGGATTATTTTTTCTTTATTCATTATTATGCTTTTTTATTTTTATACTTGATTGAAATATTATCAAAAATATTCAAAAGATGATAAGGCTATGGAATAGACAACGTGCTTTTTAAAATTATAGATTTGATTAGATTTCTTTCTTGTCATTTTGAAAATTAAAAACACAATGGGTTGGCCAATAATTAGTGTCGGTAATTTACGCTACAAGTACATTTTTTGTGTGTCATTATTCGGGTCAAAGTCAGTAGAATTTTATATATATTTAAACAGAAATCAGTACAATCTTGATATATTGTCAAACAAAACGAAAAAAATGTGTTAAATTATTAAGAAATGAATTGTCGAAAAAAATATGTTCATTTGAATTTTTATTACTATCGCCACATATTAGCCAACCTAATTAATATTTTCGATACTAAAATAAAGTAAATGATTAACTGTTAATAGATTAAGTATAAGTTTCAAATTTTAATACGGCATGAGAATGTAAAGATTTGATATAATAATTACGATGCTATTGTGAATTGAACCTATAACGAATTACCTTTACACAACACTGAGAATTTTTTCGTCCAAATGATTTGGTATTGCAAATATTGATGTTCGAATATCTCGTGTTATTCATTGTTTGAAATATTAAACTCATCAGATATTAACATACTTAGTAACAATTAATTCACCCCATGCTTATTTTCAAAATCATTCGTCTCAAAAAAAGCTTATTTGTAGATCCATGGCAGCTAGCTATTTATGCAAAGTTTAATTACACATTATGTCGATATTGAAGAATGTTTAAAAGTGTTTATAAAAAACGGGATCAAAATTACATTAATATTGGAACGGTCGGGAGACACTAAAAAACTGTAGTGGTCCTCTTTAAATTATAACTGCCACTTAAATAAATATCTTCTTATGTAAAAGCGTTACGTTTCTTCCCCAAGTAGGGTACATTATCTTGAAATGCCGTTTTAGCTAATATATAAAAGGGAATGAAGCATTTATTTCTGTATATCGTTTTGTCACCTTGTTCATAATTCGTTTTAGTGTTTTATATGAAACCCTAATATATTCCTATAGTTTTTTCCTCTTAAATCCATTCAGAGATTCTGGCATAAAAATATTCTACCCCTAAGCGGGTGTATATATTACAAATTACGTATACAAGTTGAACGTTCGCACAGTCCCGCCATCTATGCGAGTTTATACAAATTACAAACCAACGGGGGACGATTCTTATGGTAATTTTGTAAACTGGAGGAATATTTTCTTTCGTTGTATCGTTTCAACCTCATTCAAACGAAAGTGAATGACGATTAAAAGCAAATGTTTATCCAGTCGCGTTGAATACCCCGCCGAGGAAATATCACCACTCGACTTATTTTGTTTTGCACGATACTTTCATTCTCATAAAACGTGTTTCATGGAAAGAACTTTTGAATTACTTACTCAAATTATCATGTTAAAATCTCCCATGTGGATATTTCTTACACTTGTAATATTATTACAATTATAATTAAAATACATTAAACATTTGCTTAAACATGTTTTATTTTTATTCATATTTTATATAGATCAATTAACTGCCGAGAAACACCTATCCAATCAACAATATTTATATATTGAAATATATTTTTTTATAAAAATACGGCAATAATTTCTTATATTATTTAATGGAAATGATTATGATTACAAAGCATGAAACCTGTCTAATAAAACTAGAGCACACATAATATTTGCGTGGAAATTTGTTTAAAAATGTTATACATACTTACTAAAACAATGATAATACTACAGATAGTGGAAAATGATTTCAATAAAAATTTCATTATAAATTTGTTGTTATAATTATTATTTTTCATCAATTACGAATAGGGTTAAATTTTGGAAAAATCTATGAATGTATAAAACATTTAAAAGGGTTCATCTCTATTCTCAGATAGTCTAGATCATAGGTTCTCAATTTTTTTTAGCCTACTGCCCCTTTTTCGAAAAAAAATACTCAAAATTACTCACCCCCATTAGTTTACGTATAATCATTTATTACTCCATAATGTGTTTCTTATATCTCAAATTTCTCGTTTTTTTCACTATCGCCCCTTAAAAGGCTTTACTGTTCACTTTAGGAACCTATGGTCTATATTATGTTTCGTTATAGTAAATTGATTTTATGCTTGTATGAAATGAAAGTACATTTTCACGAAATGCTGGTATATTATAATATATTAAATTAATCATCATTTACACAAATTTTTCTTTTATCACGGAAATCATAGCATCTTCATAAATTAATGAAACTAAATTAGCATGCACATGCAGTATTTTTCAATAATAAGTGACGCCATTTTGATTGAAGGTGTCATACTACTATGTAATACAAAAATGTATGTTTTTTTATTCGTGAAATTGTTATTTGCTCAATAAAAATTTTAGAACAGTGGTTAAATAATCATACAGATTACTTACGTTTTAACTCATACATAATACTATCAATAATAGTCTTGCCAATTGTATGGCAAAAAAAATGGTTACCGAAAAATCGATGTCGAATATATTTCGGAAATGCGTTTATATTTTTGAGTGCACAATATTATAGATTAGGTACGACTTCAAACATGTTGTCAAATTTGGAAACTAAAAAAATGTAAATTGCCTCGGAACGAATAGTCTTCCCTCGCGGTGTGGTTTTTGGCGGAAATAAGCTGCCGCGGGCTAGCTAACCGGCCATGCGAAAGCTTTTTTGAATGGGTTTTTGGGAAAGCTTTTGAACTCTCTGTCATATGAGTGCGCCATACCAACAAATGGCGGATCGGGAGCTTTGTTACGCAAAATTACGACTCCTTTGAGAAAATAAACAAATGAACTGAATACTTTATACTTTCAAAGGGGTTACGACTCCAAACAATAACAGCAGCTTGTTATTTTATATTTGCGGAGGAAAAGTAAAACATCTCTAAGAAATTTTTGGTAGATTATTTCAAGCCGACTCTTTCCACGCAATAAATAAGCTATTGTATAATTCAAAATAATAAAGAAACATCTAAATAAATAAACCTTTAAAATAATTCAGCTCCTTATATTAATATGAAGTCTCTATGATATCTGTATCACAAAAAAAGATTTATGGTACGGATATTCGTAACTTCTTTAAGAAATATCATGTATTTTGACAGTTAAAATAACAAAGGATCCCAAAATAAGCTAATGCTTTAAATTTTGCGGTATTGTTCTACTCAAAATTTTTACCAATTTTAAAGTGAAATTTTACAGATTAAATGCGTTTTTTTGATTGTCTACCTTTCCATAATTTAATGTTTACTGATGACATAAAAGATCTATTCACCTCTAATTTTGCAACAAAAAAATGCAACATCCTACGTTATACGTTAACCAGTGGCTGTATTAGGTAAAATAAACTTTGAGGTGAATTTATAAATATGTACATAAATAAATATACGCAAAAAATCACTGCTCTATAAATTAAGCAATTAAGAAATTAAATCTGTCAATTTAAAAATCATTGCACTGGAACCTATATATTCCACATGCCTTGATGTGAACGTTGTAAAAAAAGCTTTATAAATATTTATAACAAAATGAATAAATTTATGAATATATTAATTAACTTCTATCTAAAATTTACATAAAAATAAAAATTTACTTCAGTACTAAAGTGTTGAAAACTATTATAGGTTTGCTATGAAATTAAACAATTTGTGCTGAGAAGAAAAATAATTATTTACAACTTACTTCTTAAAGCTCTCTAGAGCAACTAGAAATGAAGGGAATGGTTAAGAGGGCATGGGGGTGGAAAAAGCAATCAGAACCCATCAAAGGTAAGTGGGAAGATCGTGAAAGATGAGGTTTTTGCAGTTTCAGCTCAGAACTTTATTTAGTTCTCCGAATGCCGGCGAGCGATTGCTTTTTGAATAGGATTTCTATACGAACCTTAGAGAGGACTACTTACAAAATTAAATAAAAAAAAACTACAAATATCAGAAATATACTGAACTGATGCTTTTGTAAGTTATTAAATTCCTTTATTAACTATATATTTTTGTAAATTTGACATTAGTGCCTAGAAATGTCTACCGTGATTTATCAATTAGAGACATCATTGGTCCTTTGGTTCACTTTAGGAAGCAAAAATTAAGTAATGTTTTCATGTTATTCGACTGCTTAATAAAGACTTCCCCGATTGTGTCCAATTCATTTTCTCTTTCTATCCAACCCTTTTACTGAACGCTTTATATGATTTTAAGATCCCATTGGATTTTTATTGGAAGATACTGGCAATAGATGCTTTAGAAGTACTTTAATTAAAATAATATAAATATAATATAACTTAAATCAGAATTTTTAATATATATCTTTTTCCAGTATATTTTTTTTGCGTGAATTTAAGCTGCTTGTTGAAGGAAAGTGATTATTTAACTTTTGTTCTTCTTCTTCGTTGTCATCGTATCGGAATATCATTTGCTAAAAGACGTTGCTCTGTAATTTCACAAAAGAGCCATCGTTTTCATCAGCTTGTAGGATAGCTCGTTGAAGTTACATTTTAAAGAACCATTGTGTCAAAATTGGTGTTCAATTCGTCTCTGTTCAATGTTCTCTCATTTCTTCATAATATTTCAAAATAGTTTACTTTAATTAGTAGTCTATTACGGTGTATTTTACTTCCCCTTAAAAATGGCTTCAAAAGATAAATACTCTATGACTACGATTAAGATAAATCAATTTATCATACGCACAATTAACATATTATTGTATTCGCTTGTGTCCTTCTAATGTGCTGTTGCTGCTATTTAAAATTTCACCTGAATTTGAATTTGTTTTTTGCGTCTTCTTGTTTGATAAGATAAAATTTTAAGCGAAAAATCTCTTTATTAAAATTGCTTTCTGTTATATTTTTCAAATATACGTTTTTTTTAACATATTCTGTCAAAATGGAGCAAATAGATCTAAACAGTATAAAGATGTTCTTAATTGAAGACTAACATGAAAGATTATTTTTCACCAGAACTGATTGTTAGACGAATGCTCAATGTAATGCACATCCTGTCCTATATTTTCATTTATATTTTAAATCCGGTAGATGTAAGAATCGAACCCGCATTCCCCAGATGCTAGACGCGCACGCTACCCTCGACGACTCTACGCTACCGAAGAAGCATATACTATGACATATAATATTATTCGAATTAATTAATCTAAATTCTTCGGAAAAAATAAGTACATCATCATAAAACATCCAGAATAAAAAAAGGATGAGTTTTTCAACTTACAATTTATAATACGTATATTGTTATACTCCACACATTCTCAAACGTTTCAATCAAAACCTGAGAGCGTGTTCATCTCTATGTGAAAAGATATCGTCAATCAATGCCGTGTAATAAGTTTTCATCTCGGCATTCCCAGTAAGGATTCTCATAACCCGGTTTCCGTCATGGCCCGGTTTCTTCACTGCCCATAGTATGAGATAGGTGGTGGAATTTTCCAGGGACGGAGATTTTTTAAAAATATTTTTAGGCAAAAATTAAACGTAAGCAATAAATAATTATAATTTTAAAATAAAATTCCCTTCAGAAAGTATAAAAATAGCAGTCTATTTCTTACTGTTATATAACATTTCTCTTTTATATCAGAGAATTGGTAGTACAATATACTACCTGCATCAAACTTAGTTAATTAACTTAATTTTTGTATTCCATAGAAGCTTTCACAGCGTTTAAGAGTAAAAAAGTGCACTGTAAAATAAATACCCCCACATATTAAAATTCGTTTTATAGGAGGTAAATAAGAAGGCCACAATATTTTTGTTGTGTAAAAATATCTTTTTTTTTGTAATTTTTCTCAACGATATAAACGAGGTAGGCTGTTTATCAATTTGTAAAATATTCACTCAAATTAAAATTGTGGTTATATATCAACTCGATAAAATTAAGGAGTGAAATTGACTTCAAATTTGCCTATAAAAACCATAGTTCACACAAAAGCTCAGCATAAGATTTTTTTTCTAAAGATCCTTAACGTAATATAGCATTCCTTGGAGCTGGTGGAAGGCGAGTTGCGCTAAAAGTATATGAGCTTATTAGGTGATTGGCCCACAGTAGTTATAGTTATTTTAAAAGCTGAACAACTATATTTACTATATTTGGTTGGAAGTAATATTTTATATTTAGATATTAGTGTTATGATTGAGTAATAATTTGATATGTCATGTTTTTTTCCAATTCCAGAACTGGCAACGTTATGCCTCTTTCCACCTGTCGACGTTCTCGATCGGGGGTGGACTGTCGCGGTGAGCGAGGATGGGTGTGGAGCAAGGGTGCCGAGGGCGCCGCATCCAGGGTGAGGTAATCCGGCTGTCAGGGCGCGAGATGGATGAGTCGCCACCTGAAACCGTCGTTGATTCTCTCACAGCGTCCGACTGACGAAGCGATCTCGAATCCTGTGCTCTAATCTCTCGCAATACTTTGGCGCGCGAAAGATATGATTTTGATGGTTCATAGTAACTCAGAAATGACTTATTAGTAATACAAATGATACACTGGTAAATATAGATACACCCGCTTAAACTGGATACATTTTCGCTTAAAACTATTGTACATAAAGATGAACAGAGAATTTGAGGGGAAAAAATATAATAATTAAAAACGAATCTTCACCTTATTGAGATTTGTATGCCGCAATGTGTAAAATAATTGATACACGAAATATAGTATAGATGATAATTTCTATCCTTTCTTACGTATATCTATTACGAATACAACTCATACTACTGAAATTTCATTTAAAATTGTTTATGTCCAATGGTTTTGGTTTATAATCATATTGTAATATGTATGTTTTTCCAGTTACCACTATTTAAACAGTACTTTTCCCCTTTACTTTTTTTTATTCATATACTATAGCTAATAATATTGTGGCCAGTAAATTTGCAGAGATCTGAATTCGGATCCTGGTTTGAAATATAGAATATTTAACCTCAATTTCAATTATATATTTAAGATTCATAAACTATAAATACCTCAGACCGAACATGGTATCAAATATACATCTATATTAGTTATTATGACATTGTATAATACATCCGTATACACCGGAGATAAGGAAGTAACTCCATTTATATTCTGGTTATATTCTATTTATATTTATTAAATAGCTAATATGTAACTAAGTAATAGCAACTTTTTGGCATACTTGTTTATTCTAAACTTCCCAAAGCCCAACATAACTTATATTAAAATGAATTGGACAAAAATAAAACTTACCTACGTATTATATTATGCTGTCATTCAATCCATATTATAGTATGGTGCTCATTCAATCATAGACAGTTATATATTGCGTTGGGTTATATTTTTTTCGATTATATTTGACTCGATCATAATTCAATACATTCGACACGTTCACTGTCAAAGTGCGATGATTATATTATATAAATGTTGTGGTTTATAGTGTTGTAAATATTGTTACAATTTTTCACATATTACGCGGCAATACAATAAAAGGAAATAATTCATTATTCGGCTTTCCCATGAAATAAGTGAACAATCATCAACTCTAGATTACAGAGACACCGAGTAAAGTGGGGCCGCATTAGATTTACGATATTGCTATAACATTATTTACAGCTTTATCATTCACGTAAGCTCTTTTTATTAAGTTTACATGGAAGAACTTACAACACGAGCTTTTTGAAAACGATATGGTATTCATAAATCACTTTAGACTTCTTTGGTTTGAAACGTTGAATAATCTTTCTAGCATCCACTTTCTTGTGAAATTTAAATCCTAAATTGATTAATCATTTTTAATTCTATATTTTTTTATGATTTCGTAATGGTGAAATACTATAGTCCTTATTTTCATTTGTGGGAAATCGAAATGCAGGTGATATTTATAAATTTAAAAACAATGAAGATTTTATTACTATAAATTACTTTTTCTTTAGCAGACGCGCTTCAAGGCTGAGGATAGCAGAAGAAGTTTCAAATTTCAAAAATGAAGGATCAAAATAAACAATGGGATTAGCGATTTTTGTCTTCCGTTTGTTGTCTTTAAGAAACAATGCGTCAAAATAAATGTTCAAATTACAGAAATCCAAAAGTTTTACTTTCAAATATAATAAGATTAAAAATATAGCAATTAAAATTCCAAAAAGAAAAGTTATATGGGTATATTTAATTTTGTACGTCATTATTCTTGGACGGTAGTTTTGCTGCACAGTCCTTCAGTTTTAAGATGTATAAAAACATTCATATGGTTTTCATTTGTAGTAAGGCACTTCAAACTCTGAGTTTCATTTTACGTAAGTCCAGGATCTTTTCAGATGTTACAATACTCAAAACTCTGCATAATTCATTACTTAGAAGCAGGTTAGAGAGTGGATCGGTTGTTTGGGCCCCGAACCAGTTGAAATACGGCCTTATGGTGGAAAGGGTTCAGAAGACATTTCTTAAGCTTCTGTATTTGCGGGTGTATGGATACTATACGTGGTTTATCCAACTGCTTTCATTTTAGTCATGCTTCCTTACTCTAGCTTAAAACTAAAGAGGAATATGTAGTTTGCGACGCATTTTTTCAACTTATGCGCGGTCTAATTGATAATTCTGCCACTCTGGCTAATATTGGTCTGTTCATTCCTGATACATACACAAAAATCGAGAACATCAGTTTATTTTTATTCCTAAATGCAGAACTAAACTGCCAGTAGTCATGACAATGCGGAGAGCAATTGTGATATTTAATGAAATTGCTAGCAAAATTCATATCTTCCACCTGTGTGAGGTGAGTTTAGATGGATGCTATTGTATATATTTTTAGAATAGAATCTGTCTAACTTTTTTGGTAGACTGTTTTATTTTTCTTTCCTATGCTATTTTCCAATTTATTTCTATTATATACTGTTACTTATACAATATTGATTTCATCCATATATATTCTTTTTTTTCATATTATATTAATATTGTTTATTATTACCGTGTTCTAAATACTTCAAACCAAAAATTTGTAATGTTTTTAACACGTAAGAAAAATAAATAAATAAAGCATCAAAGAACTGGAATGTTTTTATAAATAAGTTTTTAATGTTAATTTGTTTAGTAGTAGTTTTAATACTGAATTTCTGGAAGATTGATATTTTACTGTATTTTGTACAGTGCGGTCAAATGCTGATTTCGCCAATGCGGTCCCGCTTACCGCTCCATGCCGCGGGCGACAGATGTTTGGATTCTCAAAAGCAAACAGTTGAAATGCGTTCACGCCTGTCTTACTCTAGTATCGCGCCTGATTTATGACCGCCACAATGCACACTATCAACCACCCACTTCCCACCACCTAGTGGCGTACTCATACGAGGTCGAGTCTCCAAATAATTCGCCTAAAACGACGATAATAATATTATAATACATCAATTTATACACAGAAATTTAAATCAAGCGATAAAGTCAATAATAATTAAGATCGTCAATACCCATTGGCTACTTCACTTTTTCATCTAATATGATACGCATTTCGTGTAAAACTTGATAATAAACCACTTTAAACTTATAATTAACTTTTTTTTTATACCATATTCGCTCCCAACGTGGAGCTTATGGATTCCACACAGAGTGAAGACACCCACTCAGAAAGGTGAGTATATGAATCTCCACAATGTGAAGACGTATTGGGAGATTATTTTTCACGAGAATCGTTTGTCAGACAAATTGCTTAACCTGATAGACATCCAGTCCTGTATTTTAAGATTTTTAAAAACCGACAGATGAGGAATCAAGCCCGCATTCCCCGGATTGCTAGGCGCGCACGCTACCAACTAGGCTAACCGGGCAGACTAAGACCGGAGAGAAAATTAACTAACAAAACAAAAACCTTCAGCAACAATACATTGCGGTTCTTAAATCTTTTAAAAATAATACATACTTCAAATCGATGGCGTATATATGTAAATGAGAAAAAAGTAGCAGTATTAAATGGATGTTTTTTAAAAATAAACTTTCAAGTTTAAATAATTCGTATTTTATGAAATAATTCACACTATAACCATAGCGATACATTCGGCTAACTTGCATAGATTTTCCTGCAATGATCAGATCCGGTAAATCATTATATTGGTCGTATAGTACCTATTTGTTAAAATAATTTAAGATATCAGAATTTCACTGTGGATAGCCAATATTTTTTTTTATCAATGTTTATTATAACGCTAATGTAATAAGTATTGATATTAATGGCATTTATGATTGTATACGATGCAATATTTATGTTGATGTTTTAATATTTAAATATGTATTTTTCAGTTCGGGTTTCTTAACAGTAATTTAGACAAGTTAGATCATATATATCTGGCGTCAGGTAGAAAACTATGATAATTTATTTGAATTAAAAAATGATATTATTTCAGTTAGGTTTCTTTCGGGTAATTATTTCGATATGCCACTGATCCGTCCCCTGGAATTTCACCCTCCACTATTGTATCCTTTACCTACAACAATATCTGTATCATTACGCTGTGATGTCGCACAATCTTGTTTTGTTATTGGATGTCACAATCCAGTTGTGTGAAACTATAAAAAATATTTTATCAACAGTTTTTTCTATTCGAAGGTTTTTTTTGTAATATTATTTAAACAAATCACAGTCGTCTGTGTTTGTTTAAATACAAATTTTACGCTGTCATTTTGGATTCGGTCATTATTTATTTGCATACTAAAAGAATAAATTTTATTTGTAAAATACTTTTTCTTAGTTTACAATAATTCTGTCGATAAATTTTTAAAATTAAAAAAACACTATCAATTATTTTTAATATACAATTCTTAACGGCATCTGATGAGAAACAAAAGTATGTTTTTTCCAATAAAATACTTACTTAAAATACTACAGATGCTCGATCATCCAATGATTTTATCTGATGAATATAGATTATTCATATATTTTTTTAAATTCAACTTTTGCTTATTATCTCCTTGAAATTATTTGTTTACCTACCTATTATCATAACATAAAAATATGGTAGTTGAAATCCTTCATTGATTTGTGATTTTTGCTCCAGGTTAAAAAATATTTTTGTATGACATTCTTTCTAACCAGCTCATTTGGTTTCGACACAAAATTGTTATTACAAGTAATTTCAATCAGTTATTTAATTAAAGATTATCCATATTCCATCAACTTATCCGTATTCAGTATTGATATTATTGTTATAACTATTGGATATTGCAATTTATCGTTTTTATTATATATTAACAAATACCAAATAACTGATGTATATATTACGTATATTTAAATAAAGCTCAAATATAATTGTCAAAACAACACATATTTTAAAGCAAAGTCCTGATTTTTTCACTCTAAAAGTGAAAAGATTCTATTGTCAATGTATTTTTTTAATGATTGAAGATACTCTATAATAAATAAACAGGATATGAAAAAAAGAATTGGAAGACGAAGTTAAAATGATTACGTGAAACAGTTGAAAACGATGTATCCTTAATGTCCATATTAGGCTACAATATGATGATAACTGAAGTTTTACAATAGATTTTATTTTATCAAGAATATTTTGAATCTTCAGAATGCCTCTTTATCACACTGATGAATGATGCTATCCTAAAGAAAATCGCAAAACCTACGTCCGTTATAGAAAACCATTTATTCGAACAAGTTTCATTGTAGAAGGTATAATATATTATTGTGATGACATATAATTTTTTTTAGATTTTCTTAAATATATTCAAACATACTTAAAACAATACAGTGTTATTTTTAAAAAATATTTTTTTACAATACCAACGTGTATCGTTAAAAGCCTAAAAGTATTGAATTCAAATTATATTTGTGTATGAAAATATATTTGAAAACGGGAAAATTAAAGTAAACTTAAAAAAACCCTAAAATGGTTATGATATACTATGGCACGTAAAAAATGTAGATTGGTATTATTTCTGAATCTAATATTATTTCAAAATCACGAAGAAGGGAGATTGGATTATTTTTGAATTGTTTCTTATAGCTATGATGAAGCGGCATATTATAATATTTTTATTTCTTCGCCTTAAAAGTGTATTACCACCGGAGAAATATAGTATATAATATCAATCTCGGTAATATATAGGTTTGACGGATTGCTTTTCGTGGGAATTCGTTATCGGCTAAATTGATTCATCTTTTGGCCATTAAATCCTGTATCGTAGATGTTTTTAAAATCATTCAAAACCTTAAACTTTAGTTTCAAAGCTTACTCGCTTAATTTGCAGCTGCCAATGGATTCATTCCGCATTTCAGTAAACGTTTGTCGGGTGAAGTTACTCTAAGACCGCAGCATTAAAGAATATAAAAATGAGTGCTGTTTACGTATCCCTATATAATATATCTTACTGATAGTGTGAACGGAATATTTGTCGGTTAAATATCAAACAATTGATACAACTTTTGTCAAATGAAAATACTTTATTTATTCTGATTCGTGGAAGTAAAGGTAAGTTTGTATAGCTTAATAACAGTTACAAATTATACAGCAAGCTTTTGTAACATTTTGTAAAAATCGTAATAAAATCCTGAGCGCCAGGAAGATACTTAAGTGTGAATTTTCCAAGGAAAAGATAAAGAACCGAAAGAAAAGGGACGAGGAAATCTTTACCGCCGAGGTTTCTTATTTTTATCACGGACAAAACACCTTTGACTGTGGGAATGTTCGAGCTCTGAACCACATGGCGCTTTACTACTAAGCTGGTCAAATTTTACAAAAGAAATATTATTTTCCCACAAGCGTATTTAAACATAACTATCTCATTATACTTTTGATCAAATTGTTTTAAATTAAAGAAGCCTTCTGTGCTATATTTAATATGAAGAATTAAATAAAGTTATACCCAAATCGAACCATAGAAAATTGGTGTAAAATAGTGTTTACAAATATAGAAAATGGATTTATTATTTTTACAATATATACATGGGGCACACAAGATCACGACATGATCTGCAACTGTTTCTCTTGTATTCCTTCGGAGAAGTATATCTTCTGCAGTAAGAAAGATGCGACGAGCCTGGTTCCAACTAGTCTAAAAGAGTACTTTATAGAAACTACTTCATGATGACCATGAAGTCAAAAATTACCTGCCGTCGAGAGTAGATAGAATTTTATGAGTAAGAAGTAAGAATATGAGCCGATAATACTTCATAATACGAGCAATGTCCTAATACACTCGCCAATATCTAGAACTACGGAGATTTTATTTTCAACAGTTTTCTTGCGTACTGCGGATAAAGATCGTCTTTAAAGTCAAGAAAATCATTCTTGTCAATTATTTTTAATAGTTGCACGGTATAACTTCAAATTGATTGTTCATATTTTTCCATATACCACTGTTTAATATTATATGTATCTATAGAGAGACAAGCCAGAATAGTCAGTAATGGAATAGACTACTTAATATAAATTTTACTGTACCAAGAGTTGAAAGTAAATATAATGAAAATCATTTCTCTTTCTTCGAAAGTTTTATTTTTTTCTTATAAATTTGTGCAACCGTTTCTATTGGATGAATACTATGAGAATAATCAGAAAGCATGTTTTACCGTTTAATGAGTTTGTAGCCATCAAACTTTTGTATAAATAATAGATAGCTTCATCAAAAGTATTGAATTTTATTTCATATCAGATTTTAGTATAGTCAAGACATTGTATAATGGCGATAATTTAAAAACCATTTATTATAACTTTCATTGTTATTGGGATACAGTTTGAGATGTCTGTTTTTAAAACATTTTCAACATGACCAAGTATGTGTTAGGGCCAAAGTAGAAACCATAAATGTTTGCAAATCCGTGAGAATAGCAGGCTTTGATAACACTTTTTCTTTTTTTTTACGACTAGAGTAAATGAGCCGGTAATATTGCGATAATGATTTGCGGAAAAGAAAGAACTTCTTTAAAATAAAACACTATTTAAGAAGAAACTTTTAGCAACATTGTTGTATACAAAATGTAATAACAACAATGTGATTTATTTATAAAAATTACTGCTTATTCATCAATTAAATAAATAAAATAATGGGAATCATGTACATGTGACAAATCTTCATAGTAAACCACCATAAAAAATAGATGAGACATGCAAACGTTCGTAGTTTAAAGAAACTAACTTCAGCAAAGAATGGCTATTAGTTATTTGTCAATACTATATCTTTTTGATCTATCACCTGTTCTCAGTTTACACTTGTCACTTAGCTTTGAACACACTAAAAAGTATAACAATATAGTGCCGATTGATGCAGTAATAATTGAGAAATAGTCGAAGCCAAATAAACACAGTAATTGTATGATTTATATTGTGATAATTATTTCAAAATAGCAACATTATATTAAAATTAGTATTTATTCCAACTTCCCAAATATTTGGCAACTAACTAGTTATAACAACAGATGTCAATACTACCGAAATTTTTAACGGTTTATTTAAGCATCTTTGTTTATTAATCGTCAATTAAATTGATTTGTTATTTTAAGAATTGAATTTCTAATTGAGGTATTGCTGCATTTTAATGAAAATCATTTTCAATATATTTACAAATACTTAGTTTAAGATTTTATTTTCACTTCGTTCTTAGATCTTAGATCTACTTTATTTTGTATGATTGTACTTCGAGATATCATAATTCGAAAAAATGTAAGATAAGGAAAGCTTAAAATTCTCTACTGGAAACCAATCCTATAACAAAACACAAAATTAAATCAGCAGTAGTATGAATAAATTTAAATAAAAAATAAATTTTATTTAAATGGCAACATTTTGCAAAGTGTTATTTATGACGTTGATTTACGATTGAAATTTAAAAATTAATCTTGTAAACCTTTAAATTAAACAGATTACTTGTCACGTGATGAAGCCTTCAAATTGATACAATCAATTGTAACGATGATTGGCGGCACTTATGTAACACATTGCTTTCTCATTCCATTTTTATTGGTTTCCGCCATTTTGATACTGACGCGTAGATAGCGAAAAATAAATAATATAAGTCTGTGTTAATCCAATCGTCTACAGTAAATATATATTGTATATCTAAGCTCAAGTATTTAAAGCTTTTTTTAAATGTTGATATTTTCAAAACCACATTATCTATACTTTTGTTTTATGAAATCACGCGATAATTTTTAATGTTATTCTGATCTGTCATTCTGCAAGAAAAAAAAATAGACGAATATAAATTGTCAAGCAATTTTATTACACTTTTCAATTCTCATTACTTATGTTCTGCATTGAATTATTTTACCATGTTCCATAGAAACTTATACATCTTATAGATATTCAAAAAAATTCTCTGCCATTTGGAAATCCAGTTCTACATCTTGGCATTTTGACAATATTTATCAGCAATGGATTTTGAAAATGCATTTTCTGATATCAAATCACGCACGTTTATCAGTCAGCAGCCGAGGGAAACAATTACATTTTGAATTCAAAGACCGAATTAAATGTATTAAAATGTTAAAAATTCTTCGTATCCTCCGGTGCCAACTGATATCAAGCATAAAGGCTTACCAACTCGGAACGGAAGAAAAAAAACATAAAAATATTTATCCACAACGATTTTTTTTTTGATAATCGCTTTTATTTAAAAAATAATATAGAATTAATATAAAAACCCATAGATTCAAGACTAAAATAGCAGGCAGTTCATTTACTATTATTGCTTAAGTGAATTCAAGCAATTCTAGCTGACTAAAGTAAGTAAGTAAACTTAATCAGTATAAAGAGCTGTAAAAAGTAACCGCCTTATCTGTATCATTTCAACTTACCAACTAATCCGATATACTTGCTTAATAAACTGTATTCAATATAGCGTAAATGAACGATGGACATTTAACTAATTTAAAAAATAAAATCTTGCGATCTAGAATCTAGTGTCCTGACTTCTTTTAGTAACTTTATTCACTGAATGTTTACCAATCTCAAACCAGTGACAGTCACAAATAAAGCTTCATAAGACCAGCTATAATCGTTTGACTTGTTTTTTCTTTTGGTTTTATTTTAATCATATTTGATTATTAGTTTTTTTCTTTTTTCGTTCATACTTTTTTTAATATACATTACAATATTTTATAACCTATATAGGTTGGCATACTAATTTTTCATATAACTCTCTATCCTGGATATACACTGTAAATATTCTGTGTATTCTGATTAGTTAAAAAATATTGCTATTGTTTATATGTAGTGTATATAATCAAAACTATTATTATTAATTTATATACCGATATATATATATAAAATAGTTCACTCCTGAAGCGGAATATTTGAATTTGCACCGTTTGAAAATATCCACTCTAAAATTGAAGTATATGAATCTCCACAATGTGAATTAATAGATAAGGTTTTACGAGAATTGGTTATCAACCAATTGTTCAACTCAATAGGCACCCATTCCTGCATTTTCGAATTTTTCACATATCAAGATTACTCATATATTTAAAAATGCCAATAGTTTTTTCAGTTCTTTTGCACATTTATAAATGTATTGATTAAATTGATACTTTTATGATTTACGAGATAAAATAGCTGTTTATTAAAGATACGTTTCGTGTATATTGTAAATGTTAGCCTGTAGAAATACTGGAAATTGTTCACTCATCATTACGAATCGGTCATGCACGTTTTAAATATATAAAGAAGATTAAAGGTAAGTAAATATGTAAGTATACAATTATATTGTTAAAACATCGATCAACTTTCGTTGTTAAATCTTGAATTGTGATGATCTGAGGAAAACAAATCCATAAAACAATCAGCGTGAGGCAGATTAAAACACTCATGCTTAGATCGAGGCACTCTGATAAAAAATAAAACACACTGCACTTATTAAATTTTATTGGCATCCGTAAGTACCAGAACTATTATCGGTCAGGGTTGAAATATGATTAAACAGATGTTGTATATGATAGAGCGGGCTTATTTCATGACATAAAAACGAATACGTTTCATATTAGACGATTGACGCCAAGATATAGACAATATAGAGATATATTGAATATAAAACAAATTTAATATAATATAGAATAGATTTGTGTCTTATTTACTATAAAGCTGCATCTGCACTATGCACTAATTGAATATAAAAGAAAAAGACGCTCTAAACTTTTTATCTATTTTTGTCCGTTGGTCTATGTTTTTAGCTTTAACAATTATTGTTTGTATCATGCATCAATCAATACGATATTTCTTCATTCCTTTTTTATACGAGTAGAATGTTTGGTATTTTTAACAGTGTCTTTTGTGAAGAGACACGTGAAGCATTTAGATCACAGCGATTTGTATATTAATTTCAATGAACTGTTTCCCAGCCTATCCCTTGGAAATTTATTATATTTATGTCCTGTATATAAGCCCGTTACACAAAAAAAAAATGATTTTAAGTAACTATTCTACAATAAATATTTTTTTATTATGTATATATATGCCCTTACCGAAAAACTATCGATATTTGAATGCATCGATTAATTGCTTTCTTGAACTTTATTTATAATGCATTCATTATCAGGTATATAAATGGTAATTTTCCAACAAATTTTATTAAAAAAGAGAATCCGTAGCAAAAAATTAATAAACTTAATAAACATATTGTGTGGAATTACTTTAAAATCATACAAATGAAATCTTCACAGTTAAGTTATAATACATAAATAAGAAATAATCAATAAGAGCTAAAAATACCATATTATTGATAATAATATAAAATTATCATATGATCATTGATTGAAAAAAAACCCAATGCTATATATAATAAATATAAGGTATTACAGTCATGATTATTCTTACCAGCATTGCTTTAAAATGATATTACCAGTATCAGTTTTAGTATGCATTAAGCATATATATATTTTAAAATTAAAATCAGCCCAATAAAAGATTTACTGCCGAGGAATTTTACGGTCGTAAAATTTAAGAATTATAAACTAATTTAATGCTTATAAAAATGTTTTTCTTATCCACAGTAAAAATTACTTGTCAATCAAAAATCTACAAAAAATATCAATAAAATAGATTATCAACTGAACGTCAGCTATATGTTTTCAACATTAACAAAAGAACGATATTATTACGTAGTATATTTTTATGATTTCGTTTTATTGTTAACGATTTACTTAATCCATATAACAATAATGTTTGCGTATTTTTTACTGCTTATAAATAATTGTAAAACCATGATCCATACAATGAGACAGATGTTGTCAAGTTTATCAAGATACAAAGACTTCGGATGGCTGGAAGTATTATTTTAAGATGCTGAATTTATTTAAACCTAGAGAAAAATGAAGTGGGTAAAATTCGTCCCGGTAACCAAGATCTTAGCGTGCACACTTCGCATCTGGATAATACGGTTACAATCCCCCCCATCTGCTGAATTTTTAAAAATCTAAAATAATAGGACTTATACCAGTAGTGTCGTGAAATTGTCGTGTAAATTAATCAGTCAAGAGTCAAGACATGTCTTCATATTGTGGACGTCCATATTCTCCATTTTCGGTGGCTACATGGTAAATGAAAATAAAGTGGTTGGATGCAGTTGAAGAGTATTTCTTACTGACTACTATAATGAGTCACAATACAGCTTAGACTGCTTTAGAAATGAAAATCTCATTTGGTGTTGTAGCATATCGACCGTAAAAAGAAAAAAGACGTAATTCTCAGCTTTTTGAAATAGTTTTATTTCGACAATCTCATCTCATACAACTTAATAGAGGTTTTATCAGAAAGATCACAACTCAAAATTCCGAACTAGTAACTAAATTTAGCTTTAAAGATTTACCTGTGAAATTTGCGACTGGAAAAAGAGACTTTTACTACATCAATTTTATTATTTTTTTAAAATATTAATCAAATCGAGTAAATATCACACCAGTTTTGGTCTTCGTGCACTTAAAGCAGGGGCTCCCAACCTTTTTGTACTCTAGAGCACATTCTAAAATATCGGT
>JAGVSQ010001775.1:0-20035 GCA_022683975.1 Rhyacophila evoluta | reverse complement strand
AATATTTTATAATAATCAATATCTTCTAGAAATTCATATACAGTAGAACTTCGATACAACGGAGTAATGCAGATGAGGGGGTGTCCGTTAAAGTATTTTGTATAAAAAATCGGTTTTCTGAATGCACTTTATTATTACAATACTAGATTCAAGAAAAGAATCAAGTTTTGTTCGCATTTTCAATGTAATTTGTAATCAACTGTCTAAAATTACAAAAATGTTATAAAATTAACAAGAAAGTAATTTTATCTGCCTTTTCTCTTTTAGTGGTGATGTCATACTTATATTCATAGGTCTGTTATATTAAGCTTTTACTGTATTGTTAATTATTATTTTTATCCTGAATTTTATAAATGCCTTATAACATCCATACACTCCATTTCTGCAGTGGATATATTCACACTGTAAAGATTTATATGCTCCACTTTTGGTGTGGATATAATATTAATAGCATTTATAATATGATACCTATATACAAGCTTCACATATAATTTTTCTAACGTTGCTTTCATTGAAATATAATGATTCACTTGAGCATGGTTTGAATAAGATAATAATACCCTTAATATTGATATTTGTGTGGCTATTTGTATTAATATGTCGTGTACAATCCCTCAGACGCCGTGAGTCCGGCACTCGAGAGAGCCGCCACATAATGGCGCATCGACCAGCTTCTTCGGGCTATAATCAGGTACACCCCTATCAATCTTGTCAAAAATTGCTAATAAATTTCACAATAATGTGTTTTTTAAGGTTTAAGTTATTTGTGATCTAATATTCTGACTATCGTCTATTTCAGTCTATGCTAAATTATGGCCGTGAGAGAGAGAAGGACAGAGATGAGGTGGAAGGAAGTCCTCCAGGCTTAGGTAACTTCAAACGGCAGCGCTGTCTTAGGTACAAGCAAAGACGGCCCATCCTGCGATCCAAATCTGACATATCTGATAGGTGAGATTGTGTTAATTCTTTCATATCAATTTATTGTCATAATCATGTGTCATCAATTTATAGCTGGAACAAGATCGCCCTGAGCACCTGTCAATCTTCTTGGTATTTTGAATTCACCAACACATACTTCTGGCTTACAGTTATATTTTATTTACATGGTGTCCCATATTTTGGAATTATGGTCACACAGCATTACTCGAATTTAAAGTAGCAACAGATATAGTAGATGCCTGCGTCAGAAAACAGCTGAAACTGTTAACCTATAATAACTTTCCTTACTTCTAGGTATTGGCGCAATGATCCAGATTCGTGTGGTCCTCAGAACCCGTCATCAGGAACTCCGCCTAGCAGCACAACCACTACTGATGACGACTCTTCCAATAATGTTATCCAGTCGCAGCTCAACCGCTTTTTCAATCAACTAGGTCTAGATGATGCTGCATACAACGAAATCGTTTTAAATCCTATCAAAAAACCTAAGACTCCTACCAAATCCCCTGTAACGAGCACTGAACCAGTAAAAAGAAACTCACCCCAGTCCGGTAAAGACATCATGATACTGACCACACAGGACGACGTGGATTCTGTCGACAGTCTTGCATTTTCTGATATCAGCGTTGCCGATTCTAATTTGATTGTTTTGGGTAATGATTACACTGTCCAGGGAGCCGCGCCCAAGGACCCTAGACTGTACAGATCTTGCGAGCCTCCCAGCATTGTGGAGCGAAATGCAAGGATTATTAAATGGTTGTGCAACTGCCGGAAATTACAGGCTGTTTAATTTCTTTAATATGTCAGACGATTGTTTCATTTGTGCCAGCGTAACATTACTTTATCTATAGATGCTTCCATGTAATAAATTGGGTGGTGTAATCTGAGACTTAATTCGCCTTTGAAAAGAGAAATGAAATTTACCATGCTGTACAAAAATGAAAAATTAACACTGAATTACTGACCAGTATCATAGAGACAAGAACAGTAAATTGCATGAATTATTGAATTACTTTATACGTGCTTAAAAAAGGTTTTCAATGACTATGAAGAGATATAAGTAATCTGTGAACCAAATTTTGAAAGTTCACTAGAATCAAAAACACTCAGCGTCTTATGGACAACTTATGCTGATTGATCTATTAATTGACAATTGTGTCACAACTAAAACTTTTCTTATATACGTATAGTTAATTCAATATAATTTAATTGATCACATATTAACTAAAATTAAAATTGAATCAAAATTTTTTTATTTATGTTTATTAGAATGTTTTCATTACATTTCCACTGAAATTAAAAACGCTGGCATATATATAGTGTTGAATGTGAAAGAGAAAAGACAGTCGACGTAGTGCGGGTTGTAGAATATTTGGTTTTGCTAATGAACGCACTAAAAGTAAAATAATTAACAAATAAACTGCTGTTTTTTGCTACGATTATTATTAGCCTTATCTAAGATTACTCAGTTATTCAATATCAAAACTTGAATACATCCGATAGCATGTTCATAAAACTGTGGATGCTAATTAATTATATAACAATCATTTAGATATTATTCGATGTTAGGGAAATTATCAATTGGTTTATCAGTCATGCTAGATGAAATAATTTTCACTGCAAAGTATTGCCATTATTAAAATTGTGACATTTTTAAGGCACTCACAACTATTTATTATTTCTTTGATTAATATCAACTGAATCTCTATGAAAAATCTATTTATAATGTATAGATATGAAAAAAAACAAATTTTGATAATTTATCTAGTCAAACTAATTTATTTTGAGCATTGTTATAACTAAGTCATAACTATAGCAAGAATTCATTATCATTTTCCAAAAATTACTGGCTTCTTTTTGAAGTTTTTTCTGTTACAAAATTCACTAGGCTAATTTCACAGCTTGTTTTATACAGCATTTCATCCTATTATTTGACCAAAATACGTTTATATCATTTGGCGTCTTAAATACTCAACTTGATAATATTCACTATGTAGACAAAACATGCAAACCCCATCAATTCCTGTTACTTTGCCCAATTATTGGTTCAAAACACGCTCTTTTCACCCTATCCATCCAACAGCACCATGTTCACTATCACGACGAGTTCTTCAAGCTTAAGATAGTAAATCTCTTTTTAAAAAAAATTCTATCCTCTTAGACATTATCCATCTCATCAAACTAGCTGAATGCTCATAAATTTGATAATTTCTGGCGGATCTTACAGGTTATACAGTTCATGGTTAATGAAGTCACTATAAATTGGACTACATACTATCTTGATTTATACTATTTCACTTTGGCACTAGCATGTTCTAAGGGTTCATAGTACTCATTGTCCATGTTTCTGATAGGCATCGGGCTTAACCAAGTTTTGTAAAGGCTGTCTTTGGTTTTACATGATAGCTCAGTATAAATTAGTTTGACTGTAATTTCAATTTTTAATCAGTAATCAAAACAGTATTATTTTCTACATATTTGTTTAGTTCAAGTCTATTATTTGATTTAATTACAAACAAATGATATTCGTGACGACCTTATTTTTCAAAATGTATTTTTTTAGCCATTTGCTCAGAATGCGGAGCGCATGGATCTCCACAATGTGGAGATTTACCTTAGCAGATGACAGTAAGTGTACATTTTATTATTCTACAGTTACATAAACTGATGCTGTAGCTAGAAGAGGATCTGAGAATTAAGTAATTCAATATTGTCATAACAATGTAAATTATTTAAAAAAAATCAATATTTTTAGTTTTTTTAAATTTATCATATGATAGCAAGAATATCAAAGGAGTTTATGATCAATATTTTGAATTTTGCTTTACTAAACCGTGATTGTCTTTCTATATTTTCGTTAAATATTTTATCTACCTAGCATTGTTTGGCTAGAAAAACTGTTTGTTATTGTAGTAAATTAAAACAATTATGGTGTTTCATAAAAAAGATACAACTTTTTTTATAGATGATTCATCAGCCATAATACCTAACTCTTAAATGTAATAATTATATTCAGTGTTTTTTACATTCTCTAAATGGAGACATTTTCTCAATATACAATCTTTCTGTTTAATGTATGTTTTTGGCTGATGAAATTAATTTAGTAATGCCTAATTATTTTATGTGTATTTTTTTACAAAGACTAATAAAACCCTTCAAGAAATCGCAATATAATTGTTTTTTCAAAAAGACCAAGCCAAATTAATCTAAATCTATATTAAATTTATAAAATATGTTGTGTTTTTACATTTATTATATTGTATTATATTTATTGACAGATTGCCAATAATCATCTGTTTCTTGTGTGTTTGTTTGATTTATAAATTTGTAAAAATAATGATGAAATTGTGTTTGATGCATTTTTAAATTTTAATTTACTAAAAACATTTTAATGGTCACATCTAGATATGATTGTTGTTATTAATATTGATATACTGGTAAATAATTAATAAAAATTACAAGGAATTGTTGAGCAAACTTTTATTGAAGATACTTGATTATGTAATTATATACACGAGAAATAGTTTAATATGATAAAATTTCTGGTATTGACAAAATGTCATATGAGTTCCTCAATCTATTTTCTTTTAGTCCAGAAAATTTTTGTATTTTAGAACAATAAAAAATGTGTACTGTCTTCTTCACTACGGTTATGTTAACTGAGATTTGATAACAAGGCAATCATCTTCTAAATATATTAATCAAATGGATTTTTTCTTAGTGCAGTGTAATATTATATATTAATTATTATTACAGTTAAAACATTCCAGCTTTTTAACACATATTTTCATTTATTATTTAACGAAAAGAAAAGAAACCACAATTTCATATTAAATTATTTTTCGGTGTGTATTATTCTCTTTAAATAATCTCCTAATGGTTTTTATTCACCCTATATGATTAAGCCTACATTTTTAAAAGTCAAATTCTTGCCAGTGTCACTTACATGTTTCCCAAAACAAAATTTAAAAAATGTCAAAAGTTGTTAAAAATAATACCATTAATCTGTGATCAATTCGATAATGCCTGTACATTTATTTATTATTTTATTGTTACACGCATATTATATATCATATTTCTCTATCTTTTTATTTAGTAATGTACCAAATATCTTTTTAATTCGTAAATTTGATTTTTTTCCATAAATTTATTTTCTTATATTGATTATCCAAAGTAAGAAACATGTTTTTTTTTTTTAATGAATCTCAATATTACAATTGCACAAAGTATTATTAATTTTAGTATAAAATTGCTTTACATTTACAATAATAGCAAACTATTACTATAGTTCATAAATTTAAAAATAAAAGGCAGATGTTTGGTTTCAATTTAATCATTGTATTTACATACTGAAATTTTTTATTACAAGTCATTTTATTTTGTTTGGTTGTTTTATTTGATTGATCATTCCTGATTTATATATTTCGATTTGCTAAAAGTATGGCAATTGCTTAAAGGCAGATTTTCTAAAGAATGTGCCATTTTTACATTCTCATTGGAAAATTTTTAATTCTGAAAATTACAGCTTATATTTAGCTAGTTGAATCGTTGCGTATGTTTTTTTAATTATATATTTCACTGACACCGATGTGAAGTTAGTAAAATTGATTACCAACTGAAGAATAATCAATATTTCCATGATAACGAAATACACTGAAATAATTCAATTAATTTATATGCGATACCAGTTTAGTTCCATTAATTACCACCTGATTTTACTAATTTTTGCTAACTTCTCATTGATGCTGATAAATATACTGTTTTACAGTTTTACAGTTTTTTCCTTATACAATTATTTAGTGTTTTATTAAATAATTGAAATTTTCAGTTGCTTTTTTTTAGAACTGCCACATACTAGAAAATACTATATTGTTATACTATATTGTACCTAATATTCTCTAGTAATTACAATATCTTAAGTGGGTTGCCATGAAAAAGTTAGGCTTTTTGGTTATTAATGAGTATATTGTCTAGTTTTAAGAGTTCATCGTTGCGGCATAGAGATTATTTATGAAAAGATAAACTGTTTTTAATCCTCCTTTTTTATATTAATTTCCAAATATATTATTGCATTTAAATTATTTTTGTTTTATTATTTTTATGTATCCTTTTGTTATATATTATGTTTGATTCTTAGCTGCTTCTCAGTCTATCATAAAATTTAATTTGCTAAGTAAATCTTTAAATGAAAAATCATTAGATATTGGATTCTGGTTTTATCGTTTTATCTGTACCGAACTATAAAGATAACTAATTTTGAATTAAAATGTATTTTCAAAACATCGCAATATTTTGCAATCCTTGTCAGATTTCCTTATTTTAGTTCTTAAATGATATATTAGATAGCAATGACTTCAAAATTCTGTAGCTCCATCGAAATGCAAATCATATCCCAGAATGCTGAAATTGACTGTCTTGGAGAAGCTAGTATGACCAAGACTCGAAGTATACACAGCATGTGACCAAGCCAAGTCCAACATTGAACCTTTATTTCGGTGATACAAGTGGCTGCATGGTCCACTGATTTATCTCCTCATCGTGGATAAAATCATACAACGGCCACCATGAGTCACATATTGGACACTGAGTAAAATAAAGTATATATTATATATACATTGCTATGTGTTACTCAATGTGTGTATAAAATGATTTCTTCAAAAATCATACACTACTTATAACATAATAAATGAGTATTGTTTTTGCTAAATGTGAAGACATTAAGGTTAATAAATTGAAGGTGTATGAATCATATAAAGAGAAAAGCTGCTTGATAATATCACATTATGTATTTTTTGATAGTGCCACATCCTAATTGTTTCATCGCAACATACTTATATTTTATTATTTTTAATTATTCTATTTAACACTGCATTTTTATATTTGACCCCAATTAACCATGATTTTTATTTCATCGGAATGGAATTGGAAAAAATAATATAAAAAGTTCTAAAATTGCACACTAATATGAATAAGATTTAATTTAAAAGAAGGGGTTATTTATAATATTAAGGAAATGGTTAACTCCTTAAAAATTATGTTTTCATAGCATCCACTGCCATCTATGGGCAAAATATCCTTAGAACAATCAATCACTAAAGTTTGTTCAAATTAAAAAGTCAAGTGTTGTGAACTCATAAAAATGAGCGGACTAATCAAAATAATATGAGCAGTAAGTAAATATAACATAAGTTATTTATTTATAATGAAATTTTGTAGTATTGAATCTTGGGCACATACCGATTATGTATTGTATTGTATGTCTTTTCAATATAAATGTTTTTTTAATGAAAGTTAGCTAGTTAATTCTAAATTTGTCGACATATGTGATAGCTGCATGTAATCTTTTTTAGACGATAATAATATTGTGTACTTGACCCGTGACTTGATCAAATTGAAGACTTAAGTTTCATGTATAAATTGTAAAATAAAAATATATAAAGGTATAGAAATGAATGTTTAAAGTGATTTGATTCTTGTGATGATTTTTAAGATTATTAGTTATGTTATAGTAGATGTCTTTGAGATAATGTAGGTACATGATTGTTTGAAGAATTCATCAACATTAATGGTGCTTGACATATAACTTGACACAAACACCTTATGGTACAATGCACATTTAATAACGTACCTAAATATAATATTTACCATACCTGTACAAATGAATTATATTACACCAACCGAATAGAATACTTATACTAGTTGGTAGAAATAATTCATTATCGTAGACTTCATTTTTAATTACTACTGTCCAACCTTTTTAGTCGGACCTAACCAAATTTGAATGAAATATTTGCCATTGGATATACATATGCTTAAGTATATTTTATAATGGGTATTCATAATTTTTGTAAAATTATTTCACACAAAATTACATTGAGAAAATTGAAATAATAAATTATTTTTTTATCGTGGAATAATGCTCCATATTGATGGATTGATCTGCAAACTATCTAACGCCATCCATAATGAAAAAAAGCGAATTTATTGGCATTTTTTTCAGTTTCAATTATTCTACCGCACAAAATTCACATATGTGAAATCAACCTACACACCAGCCAATTACATACCAACTCACCGAAATTTTCTGTTACTTCTGAACTTTCGACACAAATGGAGTTAGCTGGTTTGCTGATTAACCCATCGATATGGATTATATTTTTACATCCTTATTCAGATCTGATTCTAATACATATTAATAGAAGTATCATTAAAACCATTCTGAGAATCTGTTTTCATTAAAATCGTAATGAAAAATAAATTTAAATAATCAAAAATATTATCTAATTTCAATAATACGTTAATTTTACCTTTTCATATCGTCTCAATGCGAATAAATAATATTTTACTGTAAATAAGCAGTGGAAGTGACATGGTTACAAGATAATTATTTTTATTCAATAATTAAACAGAGTTAAAGAATTTGTTTGTATCCAAGTTTCACATTAAATCATAGACAACAGTCATAATATGAAACCAAAAAAATTAGCAGTAAAGTAAATCTTTGCACAATGTTTTAATGTGTTATTAAATTTAATTATCCGATTTCTTAATTGTAAATTATTCATAAACTGTTACATAAACCTCAGTTTAATATTGACAATATTCTCAAATTAAAATGTACGTAATGATTTTACATTTTAAAATGGTCTCTAAATATGATAACTGCTGACAAAAAGTCAAATTTTTATCTAATTTTATTGAAAATATTTAAAAACTATCATTAATTCAGATACTATTGAAAACACACTAGTAAATTTGTAATATTATAAATATTGAGATACATCTTCATATTTCGTTTCCATAATTATTGCATAATCAATTCATAAATATAAATATCAAGCACTGTATAAACGAATAGCATCCAAAATCAATGAACTTGTGAAAACTATTTTACCGAAAATTATTTTTTGATAAAGCCGATAAGCTCTAGTCAAAATGTTGTTATTACAAAAAAATATGAAAAAAAATAATAGAAACCTTGTGATAAAGATTATAATGAAAAACAATAAAATATTTTGAAAATTCGTAGATTAATTTTTGAAAAGATTATAAATTTAGGTAAAAATCTATATTCACGTGGTCACTAGTCCTAGATACTAAGAAAACTATTTTGAATCAAAACATTATTGGTAAATGTCGCATTAATCGCTTTTTTTGAAATCCACTTAATTTGTTGTCATAAACACAATGTAATTTTTACTATACACTGGTTCCAAAACATGTTTTTTGGGAATAAAATACCATAACATTTTTGATGTATCGATATCCTAATAAGCTATCAGTCATCTTATTCATTCAGAGGTTTGTATAATTTATGTAAAAGTGTATTTATTTTTACTCACAAATAGCGCAGTAATGAAGAATTTAACGAACAATCTAAAAATAGGTTATATCCAAATGCAGTTTATTTTAATTTATAATTCATATTACTACCTAAAATTCACAGTGAATATAATAAAGATGTCCAAATTTATATTACTCAATGGCATACTTAAAGGTTTATAATAATATATTATACATTCAGTAGAACCTTGGTCTAACGAACTAATGCGGGTGAGGAAGCGTCCATTAAAGCTGAAAGTCCATTATATAAAAATCAGGTTTCAGAATGCATTCTATTACATATTATTATTAGATTAAAAAAAGAATATGTATACATATATGTTTTGTTTGCATTTTTTAAGTATGCTGTTGTTTGTAAAACAATTGTTTAAAATTACCGAATTAAAGCAATACCTTTATTTGCTTTTCTAAGATCTGTAAAACATTTTCTTAGGGTACTTCGTCTCTAGTAATTATGTTCTATAGAAATCAGTAATTTCTGTCCCTTCTAAATCTATGTCTGCATCTAGACCAGCAAACAATTTCTTCCAACCATTTTCCAATGTTTGCACTTTCATTTCTTTACGGATATTTTGTCCTTTATATCAAGGTTTTACTGTATATTATTTATAAAAATAAATGATCCGTAAACTTCAAAGATTTATCTGTAATTATAATAATATTAGACCTCAGTTTGTCATAATAAATTAATATGTTGACATGTTTATAATTGACTTTTGATTTACTGAGAATAAAAAAATAAAAAGCACCGGTTTTTATTCTAATAATGATTAAATTTACAGTATATGGTAGATAATATACTATAATTCATAAAAAGATGTATTATATATTTGCCCAAATAAGTACTACACCTAGCGCTAAGTTAACCGCTGATAATATATTTATACTAATCAATTGTTTTTATTGGTAACGTTTGTTGTCTTCAAATGATCATTGTAAAGTTGCATATAATTGCATCAATTGCATAATCTTTTATATATAATATTAATATATGTTTTTTATTAATTATAAATTCTTTTTATTTGCCATTTCCACTTCGAAAATGAAGTATGCATAAAAAAATCTAAACAATATATAGACTTATCTTGACTGATTGATTATTACTGATTACCCATCAGAAATCGAAATTTTTAAAAATCTCTTATTTAGTGGTAGGATTTGAACTCACACCCTTTCAACATAAGCATACCCCACCTCAGTGAATTGAAAGTCAACTATATCGTAAAAATATATTTTGATTTGTATGTGCAAAGTTACGTTTGCTAAGACAATAAACAACGAATTTCGAAGTTTAAATGTACGCATAAGAAAATGTTGGTTAATTTTTATTTTCTTTCAAACTTGCATTTAAATTGATCTGAAACCGTCTTGATAGTCTTTTATATAGTGAACTAGCCTTCTATGGTTGAGTACTTAGTTGCGTGAGTTTAAGTGAGATATTTTATTTTTGCAATTATCATTATTGTGATAACCAATACTCTCATTGCTCTGTATCATAATTCAGAAACACGAAATGATTCAAAACACAAGGAGATTGATAAAAAATAATTTTGTAACATTAATAAATAATTACCTACTATATTTGTAAATTAACGTTCCAACTCTTATTCAGAAATTTAAATTCCTACCTTAAATTTAATAATAGGTACAGATCGTTTTATAATTAAGTTTCATAAAGTAGTACATTATCATTGTAATTATTTCTAGGTATATTATTCTCATAAAATACATTATAATTATATTATATTGTTCGATAAAAAAGTATTTCCTAGTCGTTTGTCTTATACATTAAATGTATTCGGGTACAAATTAAAAATATAATTAATTTAATAAATATTGTGTATTTTTTTATTTCTTAAACCTTTTAAACAATCACATTCAAAATGTCTAGCCAAAAACAACTTTATCATTGCAATAGGTTGGTACTCCATCTAAGGGTTAAACATTAGCATATTTCTGTCTTATTGTATGCCATCTTGTGATAATAATTAACTTTAGGACCGCACTCAATTACCAGCACTCATTTATAAGTACTACGCTTAAAAATGAATTTTTAAAAAAAATACGTATTCTCCCAAAAAATTGACAAGTAAATTAAGTGGGTATGCTAAATTCCATAATTTATTCAATAACATTCATATTGAGTCGTCAATATTATTTTTTCCAAATAACTTGCAGTTTATTAACGAAAATTAAAAAATAATGCACAAAGTAATATGCAAAACATTGTAATATATAAATTTATCATTCAATTATTTATTAAGTTATATACTTAGCTAGTTTATATAAATAATGGTTAAAAATAAATGAAAATCGAGAGGTTGAATATTGCCATTAATAAAATAAAGAATCAATGCACAAAAGTTACATCAATGGCAATCGTATATTTCACAATATTTATATTGTTGTCGTAATACGTCATAGTTCTGGTTAATATAAAGCTGCAAGACGGAAAAATATTGTGTCACATTTTAATATTACATATAGGACGTTGTCCTTGCGTGTCGTTGTTCAGTTGACAGTTCAATATTGTGAACCAGTTTTTTAGTGATACAGTAACAGATATTATAAAAGAGACAGTTTATATATACATGATTTTAGACAAATACGAAAACGGAATGGCTCCCCGAAAAGATCCTAAAAAAAGCACCACGAGTGAC
Source organism: Rhyacophila evoluta (assembly GCA_022683975.1). Taxonomy (NCBI): domain Eukaryota; kingdom Metazoa; phylum Arthropoda; class Insecta; order Trichoptera; family Rhyacophilidae; genus Rhyacophila; species Rhyacophila evoluta. Next base: position 8,093 of record JAGVSQ010001775.1, on the reverse strand, counting down.
ATAGATGAATATGACAGTGAGGATTACAGGAAAAAAAGAGACAGAAATAATCAGGTAAATATAATTTTAGTATTTTTCTGTTTGGATCTTCAAATTGTGTCATGTTTCTAATGCCAAAAGTTTCACGGATTTCGTCATTGTCAATACGCATTTGTTTTGTTTGCAAATAATATTAAGTTGATTTGAATAATGCATACCAAGGGCGCCTTCTTATTGGCCATCGTTATGATTCCGTCGATAAGCTTATCTTAGAATACGGTTATCAAATCAATTTCAGGGATTCTTGGCCCACTGGCTTAGCGATCAGCATCTGGATGATTAAAAATTTACTTGGTTTCATGTTAGCTCCATCCATCTCACTTTAACAAAAACCTCTTAAAATATCTTGAAAAGTTTGGTTGTAAATGTTGATATCTTAATAAATTGGTTTTAATTATGATAGCTACATTTTTTTTTTTTGCAAATACATGATTAAGTTGACAGCACTACTCACATATACACTTGCATAGTTTGACGTTTCAACAGTTTCATCATTTGTGAACAGTGTTGTGACTTACTAAATTACATCTAAAATAGGAAACAGCCTGTTAATTTATTGCAGCTGGGCGTTGATTACTTTTATGTTATTCTTTTGTAATATTAACATTCTTACAACTACAAATTATCATTTGTGTAATGCTAAGACTATTAGGTTCTAAAATATTCAATGAGATATACATTAGCTACGTTTAATAAATAGATTATTGTTATCTATTTGAGAATACATACTTAACATTATTTTTTGTCCTTCGCTTTCCTTTGTTTTATGTATGCTGGAAAATATGTGCATTTATGAATTGAGAGTTACTTGGTCAAATTCTTTTTCAACAGCTTTCAATTTCATTTGATGCAAATTATGTAATTTTTTCTTACAGGCTGTCAAACGTAGCCGTTTCAAGTCGAAGCAGAAGACAAAAGAGACTCAGGAAAGGATAAATGACCTCAAAAGTGAGAATACTGCCTTAGAGGATCAGGTAAAATCGCTCACAAATGAACTGAACCTGCTGAAAGAACTATTCCTGGCTCATGCGGCCAGCTCTTCCTCTGTCAAAATGGAGAATTACGACTTGAAAAAACTGCTGGCAGACGATCCACCCTTGGATAAACCAAAAACTTCTAAATCTTCAAGAAGCTGATCATATTGATGAAATTAATTTACAATCAAGATTGTGACAAACTAATTTCACCAACATCCAATGCAACTAATGTTCATCTTTACGAACTATTTCTCATAGTATTATTATAATTTCTATGTATTGACTTCATATTATTTGTGTTATCATGTGTAGCATATTGACACCACACTGTGTCTACTAACCAATATGATTTGTTATGTAAAATGTTATAAGATTTATCAAGATTCACCATCTCGGACAAGTTTTTTTTTGAAAACGCTGAATCCGTAAGCTTGATGGAGGAAGAAATGCTAGTAGTTCACTGCTTTGGTGGCTGGATGAAGTGCAAAAATATGTACAAGGTCTAAGTTTCACCAATTGCGCAACAAAGTGAACTCGAACAGTATCCTTAAAAAACTGAAGCCAACACCAGGCTGCAGCACTTCTATCCCGACGATGGTTTATATGTTCCGTTTTAGTTGCTCCGTAACTCAATTATTGCATTTTTATTGAGGGTATTATTTAGAAACGACTCATTTCAGTTTACGCGAAAAATTAATCTTGAACGTCATTTTATTAAGAAAAATATGCTTTAAATCTTTAAAAGGATTTGATTTTTAGTTAACAGCTTCAAATAAAGCTTTTGTTTACATATAAAATATTGCAAAATTATAATATATTAATGTTAACATTTAAAAGAAATTATTATATTTTGCCGCAAACTATATTTTTGAGAATTAGTCGTGCTTGCAAATAAGATATCAGGTGTTTAAACTGTCATCCAAACGTTTTCAATATGAAGAAGTGGTGAGGACTTCTTCAATTTATCTGGAAAAAATCTTGACAAACCACACTTTTAAATTTACTTTCTTAACAGGAGTAGTTGACTAAGCATATTCACTTGGTATCAAGTACCTCGTCAAAGATGATTCTACACATTTTGAAGTGTGGCATATTAAATTTTCAGTTCAGTAGACATTACATGATCATTGAATATTGTTTGTTTCTGTTAATACTTGTATCAGTGTCAACTTTGTCACCTTCTCGATTCGTCTTGTGTTATATTATTTTAAACTATTTAAGTATACTATAAAATTTAAGCACTAATTTTCATGGATATTTAATATTACTAGAGCTCTATATTCGCTTTACTTGGCCCTGACTTAATACATCATAATCGATAATTTTTTTTTTATATTTGTTCATTTTTAATATCAAATATCGCACAAAATTAATATTTTTTAAAATGTTTTTTTTTTGGGACTTTTGCCCTTTGATATATATTGCCTCGTAGGTTATGTGCAGTATATTATAACTTTTTTTTAATTTTGTTACATTCGTTGTACGAAATATAAATAATCATATTAATTTTTATATATTAAAGTAATTTGGGAATTTTTGTATTGAATATTGAACTATTTTAATCAGGATAGATTATCATGAAATCAGTTTATTATATGCAATATTTAAAAATTACACCATTTTTAATTTCATTGCTTACATTCCATATGAATCACTAATTGTGTTTAGTATTGAAATTAAATACTTTCACACAATTAGTGCAGGATGTGGAGCTATTGTATATTCATGTATCATTTTTGTTTTTTTTTTATTATTAATAAATTCTATTTAAGTTTTTGCTACATTAAGTAAATAATTTTGTACTTCAATTGAAACAATTCATTATCTATGTTTAAATGTATTATGTATACATAATTGTAACAACCATGTAAATAGTAAATGTATATGAAAATAAATATGCAAATAAATATTATTAAGAAATGTCAAATAATTTGTTTCATTTATTATTTCCAAATTTACATATTATCTCTTATTTATTTTACACATTTAGAATATTACAGATTATTAGTTTAAAATGTGCACAATATACAATATATATAAGTATATCTAGGCCCTATAAATTCCTAAAAATCATGGTGTAAGATTTGAAATAATGATGAAATATGACAATAATTGTCTTAGTTGCTGCATCTCGATACTCCACTTAACGTATTCCGTGGGGTAACGAATGTAAAGCGCTTTGCAAAGAAATACTAATAATTATATGCAAACTCTGGAGTGTGATAGAATTATGCTGACCATACATGCCATTTTTGTACCGTGTTCTGTCATTTTTGCCGCGTTTTTATAAACATTGTAAATTATTTACTTGATCGGCCGAAATTAAGATGTTGTTGAGTTTTTTTCATGAAATCGGATTAAATGGTTCAGTGACAACGGCGCACGTGACAAATGCGCACAAAACAACCGTAACTAATCTGGACCCGTTTTTTTTTATTCCATATTCTTTTGTAAATATGTATTAAAAAATCAACTATAAAACTTACTATAATTACGTGAAGTCAGTTTCCAATCGCACATTTCTCTGTGTTTTTTGTTGCTGTTCAATTTTATGTCTGCGTATTTATCACGTGTGCAGTTGTTTGTTTACGGATTAAATGTAGCGGAGTAAGATTAATTTTAAGTAAGTGGATTGCTTCCAAAGTGAACTTATTCCACTACGCTGAAATTTTCAAAAGACCGTTTTGAGCAGTTTTTTTTGTATAAAATAACCACGTAAGATATTTTTTAATGTATATTTTTGTTTTTAATATTTTTTAAATTGATTTTTTCTACTGGTTTGAATGCTAAATGATTGATTTATACAAAAAATACATGTCCAAAATCTTCTCGCTTACATTTAGGCATAGTGGAATAAGTTCATTTCGGAAATACCCCCCTCAAATGCTATTGTATGATTAAAGCTAATGTACAATTCAAATTTGGAATATTGTATTTAAAACACTAGATGTGGTAAGTCTATATTAATAAAGTTATTAGCACGTAAAAATGTGATATTTAATAAAATATAATTAAAACTAGACACAACATTGCTAGCCTACTGGACTGCAACAAAAAATATTACCAGCATTGTGCTGTATAGCCAGCCTCTTAGAAAAACTTAATTAAAATTTGCCAATAGACAATAATCGAGATTCTAGACTTTTTAATTTGTTTTTTTTTCCACTCTGGCTTGTGTCAGGAAGAAATATCAATCTGTGGGTGCATTGATCTCTGTACGATTATATTTTGCGTGCCATATTAAATTTAAAAAGAAATAAAAGTAAAACGATAGTTACTGGATATAAATACGATTTACGGTGCGATATAAATTAAATAAAACCAATTCCGTCGTATATTTCAGTCACTGTCAAATAGCGGCCAACATGGAAAACTTTATTAATTTTCTATTTCTTCGACCGCTTCTAGGCGTGTGTGCGTGAATAGTTTATCTTGTGAGATTGTTTTCTTCTTAACTCCAAGCTAAAATCAGATAAATTGGCTTGTGTTACGTCTGCGAAAATTGCCGAATTTGTCTAACTTTGTGCCATATTTGAAGAATGTGTTAAATATTATCAGATGTGTATCTAATGTCTTGTAAGAGTTAGGCCGCGAGGAGGATAGCAAAGCGACAATAACAGAGATGCGAAATAGCTATAAATGGGTGAGTGAGCCAGTGAACAAGTTTGGCAGCGCGTCAGTCACAACAACTCGCTCACTTGCTCACTCGCATATTTATAGCTATTTTGCATCTCTATTTTCATGGCTTTGTCGCCGTCGCTCTATCGCCGCGACGTTTATCACACCCGTGTTCCGTCAAACCTGAATAGGTGTTCCGCGAATATTTTGAAAAGTTTTATACACTGCAACACATATAAAAATCTTGTACTTTACTGTTTTACTGTTTACGACGTCAAGTATCTAGGTATCGCATCAAAGAGATGGGGCATATAGTTTTTACCTGACCGGCTGACAAGTCTTGTCAGCTTAAAAATTGCCAAGTTTCATAGAGCGGTTAGCAGCGCTTATAAATATTGTTCATAAACCTGATAAAGTTGATAAAGAAATCAAAGTGCATGAACAGGCTCGACGTCACACCAGATATTAGAATGCAGTTTACCAATATTGTACCTGATATCAAAAAGACATGCAATTCAAGGACTCAAACTCATCAAGGTAAGTACTCTATTAATTCATATTTTTATAATTATATTATATTATAGTTTTATATTTAAAAATAGTTACCAAATAAATAATGTGTTTTAGCAACATTTTTTTAAATTTTTACTAGTAGGAATTACCCAACCTAAAAAATAATCTAAGTATTCCGTTAAAATTTCCGCGTTGACGAAGGGTCCCATTGCAGAAAAAGTTCAGGAAATCCTGGTCTAGCCACCCTGTTTGTCAGAATGCGTTTCTCTTCTGTTGTCATGTAGAATCGCGCCAATTCTTCATATTAATCCGAAACAGTTCATTAACAACAGGATTATATAATTATATAAATACACTTTAAAAACATGCTGATTTCTTTCGTATAGTTACCGAACTCGAGCCCGGAACCTTTGGCGTAGAATGATCTAAAAACGATTACGCCTGCTGACTTGGTTACCGATGCAATATCCAAGAATTATTTATGTTTTCGAATTATTGTAACTTGCTAACATTATCCATATTAATAAGGAAAGCTATTTAAAATAGTATATCATAAGTTGAAAATATCTTATATGGATAAAAACTGGTATTAATTAGAAATCTGATAATATATGGGATTCCAGTTCTATTTTGAGTAGACTGGGCTTTAACATCTTTCTACTACGGGCATTATTTACACTGTAAATAATAAGGACATTCGATAGGTCACTTTAGTACTTTTACACCTACAGTCCGCTTGTATTTCGGGAACTGTCACATTATAAAGTCCACGTTAACAGTTGTGTATTGTCATTCTGATCAATAGGCTCATTTTACATATCATGCTTACCTCGCATGCTGCCTCAATCCTAATCATCGCCATGGATTGACAGTCCTCGGACTGTCGACCGACTGTAGGTGTATGTCCACCATTAGCTGATTAAACTAATGAGTTTCGTTTGAGTGACTACCATAAACACACCTCAGCAATACAACCGCAATTTCAGGGAGACTTAATGCCACAAACGGTGCGAATAAAATATTATATTTTACCTGCCGAAAGAAACTTGGAGACATAATATTTGAACGAGACAAACATACTATAATATAAATTATTTTTATTTTCTTTAAATTTTAAGAATAACAAGTAAAGTTGCCATAACAATTCTTGTATATTTTTTTATTCTCTTATTCTAGTTACTGTCTAGTCATATTGATTTTTCACTCGCATATTTACAACGTAATGTTTATGGTAAAAGTTTATGCATCTCTAAAAAAACACACGTAAATTAATATAAAAAATATGTATTAAAACACAAAAGTTTGACATGCAACGCAGCGGCTAAAGAAGTTAAAAAGTGATTATTACTTTCCACATCTTTTTAAAAAATGTTTTGATAAGTAAAAAAAAAAAAAATTAAAACCTCTCTAGCAAAAAAATTGTTTGCCATGTAATTTGAAAAAGATGTATCGTACACTATAATATATTAACTTACTGTGGATCTATTTGTGAATTGAAAATGGCGAAAATGAAACTATCAAGGGAACAACTGTATTTGTATTTTTATAAAAGCATTGATCACTTATATTTGAAGTGTAAACAAAGATTGATCGAATGGTATATTATATTATATTTTATTCATTAACAGTTTTGACAGAACCAACCCTTTGGTTGTCGAGCTTCTATATAATATCGACTGTGGAAAAGAAAAAGTACGTAACCCACACAGAATATATTTTACAGGAGGCGCAAAAAACGTATATTTAATGATTTTGAGCTAAAGCCAAAATATTAAATAGACACAAATTTGGAGTGCACGAAGACTAAAACTGTTATTTTATTTACCCAATCCAATATTGATTTATTGAGCTATTTAATAAAAACTAATAAAATCGATGTGGTCGAAATCCTTTTTACTGGTCGCAAATTTGACTGGCTATCCTTTTTTCAAACTTTAATGCAAAATTTAGATACTAATTTGCCATTTTCAGTATACATCATATTGATAGAAATTTTATTCAGTTGTATACATTGTAATTATCGTAAAAGTTATTTTGAAAAACACTTAGGGATAAGTCCTTTTTTTGTTAATACAAACGATATGTAAATAATATTAATGACCTAATTTATAACGGCGTCTACTCCAAAAGTAGACTATATATATACACATCTATAATGTGATGAATTATCCTGACAGATTTTTTATGACGATTGATTGTAGTCCCATCAGGCATCTAGATATACAAATACTTCATTTTCGGACATTTCTACAGTGAAAAGACTCCGTGTGATAAATTTTATCTGTATAATACAAGTCAAAATTTGTATTGATTTCGTTACTTTTGCCGCCCTTTACATAATGCCGCTTGATCCAACCGCGTCTTTACTTCACACCACGACACGGTCCTAGAAAGACTTATCTTAACAGATCTTTCAAGATATTTAATTGCCAACTCATTGAACATTAGACATCCAGTCTTGTACGTCTGAATTTAAATAAGAAAAAGCTTTTAGAAACACCTTAGTCAGTTCGCCACTATGGATAATAAAAAATCAAACACACAAAAATGGTTTTTTGTACTAACTATCGTTTTAATAAATATTCCGCTAAAAATAAATAAATAACATATTTTTGTTTCGTAGTCGTTTACACCATACCAAAGACTCTCTTGTCATCGGATCTTCTTCTATGAGAGCCGTATTTATTATGGTCTAATTAAATTTTTCATTTTCATTGGCCCTTAAGGTGACACCTGAAACCCAGTTAAATTAATTTTAGGTACAGAATGCGTAGTCTTATGGAGTATTATGACAAAATCGTCCACTTTCCGCTTAACATAGAACATTCAGATTATGGTTTGTTTATAACTAAATAAAATGTCCGCTACAAACATGGTGCATATTTATAATATTATAATATACTAGCTGAACCCGACATGCGTTGCAATGCACTATAAAAGAGTATT
>JAGVSQ010001774.1:3916-27429 GCA_022683975.1 Rhyacophila evoluta | reverse complement strand
ACCGCACTTAGTAAGGGTAAGGGTGCCTTGAAATTGTGTAGTGTAATAGGCCCTTTAATCCTTGTTGCTATCATGTCCTCCCACATCATCAATCAACCAAATCAAGTCTAGATTTGGTTGTTTCGAGATACGAATGCAGTTTTACTACATTGTTTTCGTCTATCCTAGAATAACAGTGAAATATGCCCACATAAATTATTTAGCGAGACATATTTAAAACTTCAGTATTCTTTCAAATGAATTGAGCAGAATATAGAGAAAAATACTCCAGTAACTATGATACGCCAATGTTTTACTTAAATCTTCAAAAACCCTCCTTTTATAACAATAAAAAAATTAACACTGTAAAGCTATAACCCATTAAATGAACTACATTACATTATAGCATTGACCAAAAAGATTATTTTTGCACTCTAGAAAAATTGCTGAGAACCTGATCATTTATCTTGGTACTAATCATCATCTCCATTATTTAAACTACGCAAATATGCCCTATATAATAATGCTATTATATATCTATAATAATAGTCAGAATGCTGTACTAAATAATTTCCCCATATTCGGTATAACGAAATATTAGATGCAGCTCATGAAGTTCACTATGAATATATTTTATCTGTAAACAATGTAACGTAGAAGTTTGTGGGTGGAATAAATTACAATTGAACTAATACCAACATGATAAATTAATGCGACTCCTGGGATTGGGTTTGGCATTACATAATTATTTATAATTAACAATTAAATATTCGAAGTTGAGTACGCCTGAAGATTGAACTAATAGTGGCACAATATGCAAATTGCCGATTGTTATGGGCGTTATGGCTCGAATGCTTCTCTTCCCCAAGGTCTCCGAAGTTTGGATAAGTTAATTATTGTTATTAAATTTATTCTCACTTTGAAGTCAACAATGGAGGCTTCTGTGTATTTCACCCGGATAAGAGAAACAATGGCAACGTGAGGGACCGATTTAATCGGACGATTTGCGTTTTGACCATTTAACATCAAATTCGCCTTTTAACAGTTTCGATAGCAATCACAAAATGTGTTTTATGCATTCTACTTCAGATGTGAAATCAGATACCTTAAGACGTTCATACGTCTAACGATCAAGTAAGGATTCAGGAGCGACATGATTACTTTTACTACTTTTTAATATTTCATAGTATGTTTGTTACATGATGCCTTGAACTTGTAATTTGTAATACTCTTAACATGTTAAATAAATAAGTGATGCATGATTCTTTTAGACACGTCTTAAGCCGCGGGCACGATAGTTGTCACGGCGACAGAGCGACGGTGACAAAGCCACAGAAACAGAGATGCAAAATAGCTATAAATATATGAGCGAGTTATTGCGACTGACGCCCTAACTAACTTGCTCACTTGCTCAATCAAGTATCTATAGCTATTTTGCATCTTTGCTACGGTCGCTGTGACGCGGCCTTACTATCATGACATGACTGTCAATTTTAAATAATACGATATAACCACAAATTATTCAAAGAAGAGACGATAGAGGTATTTAGCGAGATTCTAGAATTAAGATAAAGAGAGAGAGAAACTATTTAATAATAATAACCAAGTGATATTTGCCCATTCCCAATATGGAGCATACAAATTTACATAATCTGAAGATGTCCATTCCAGAAACGGAATATACTTTGTTTCACAGTCCGTTTTTTTAATTAGCTACCAATTAATTGATAGCATATTTAAATACCTGTTTCGAATTTTATTAAATGTACGATACATCCACAGATTGAAAATACAGTATATTATTTTTTTTAAAAAAACTATTACTATGTATATAAAATTAACACAAGTGTCCTTTTAATATGGATGTAATAGATACGTATACTTCGATAGTTTTAAAGTAGGTGAACAGTTTTTCGTGAGAGCGAACATGCCCACTTTGGTGAAATAACACAGTCCAAACACTCGACTCACGCAATGTAAACACACAGATAACCACTACAATCCAATGGGCATAAATTAAGTGATATAACATATTTATTGATGTAATATTCAATTATTATTTTTGATAATTTATTCAAGTTATTCACTACTATGCAATAATGTCGTAGAAAATCTTAAATTGACCGGTTAACTGCGGCTACGTTCATTGGGAATGGAGTTCTTGGCTCCTTTCTAGCGTTCGACCTCTGACCTCGATAGCCGCTAGCACGATTGTTGACTACGCGTAGGTGGGCCCTTGTACAAAAAAATACATTGTTTCTTAGGAATGTCATACACCTATGGCAAATATACCACAATATTTCCAGTGGTAAATTCCTCATGCACCATAAAACTAGGATATTATCGAAACCACTATTACTACAAAAACTTAATTTGTAACCGTTTACTATTATCGAAATGAGAAGAATGGACCCGAAATATCGTAAATGTAAATGATAATTATAAAATCTAAAACTGTCCTTAATAATAATAAATCAATAAATCTTATAAACAATTACTTGTTGGTTAGGTTATGTCCGATATTTGATTTAAAATTCAGTTCAGACAAATTCTATTTCATAAATATCAGAAATGGAAAAATTTATAACCGAATTTTTATGTCATTGTAAATTTTATTCTTTTGTTTTTGTTTATACATATTAATATTTCCCTTTATTTTTTTGATTAGCGAACATTAAGTTTTTTAAATAATATATTGTTACGCCACGTAGAATAGACAACAATAACTCTAAGTTTGTAATATTTTCAATGTGCTATAAGCTATGTAACTGAATTGATTGATTTGTCAAGTAAAACATTTTATTGGGTATGCACCTCATTTAGGACGTACTGTTTATTTTTGGATTACGTATGGCATATTAGGAATTATTAGGAATTTTTAAGGATCATCAAAATACATTATAACTTTTAAAGATTATTTTAAATTAGATATTGAATTATTTATCATTGGGGAAAAGGTATAAAGCGAATCACTTGATAAACAGTTATGTAAATCATAAATTCACGGTTATTACTTACTTAATACTATTAATTAATTTAAAAAAATAGATTATTAGATCAAAACAAACATGGAACACATTATGGTAGATACTATACTATATCTACAAAATAATTTTAGTATCTTTTTCATAATATAATCGTTCTGTCAAAAGATTACAATAAAAAATTGAATTGAATCACAAATAAGATACGAATAGGGAACTAAAAAAAATGGAATTCGAAATTCGAATATAAATATTTTTTGAATTTGGAATTGTTTTAATTTTCAAATTATAATTCGAAATTTGCTACGAAGTTTTCGGAATTCTCGTTTCCAGTATAGTTTATAGCGCGTTTATTTTTACCACAGCTGAAGCTTGCTAAATGTTTCATGTTAGATATTTATGTAGCAATAATCATTTTTCGTTTGACGTGTCCCAAAATATCCGACAGATGGTCGAGGGACCGTCTTCAGCGCGCGTAACTTATGGTTATTCTCACATTGCCAAATCGATAATCGAATATCTTTCTTTCTGTCTTGATTCGCGTCCCGAACGATCGACAGATTCGACAGTTTTGGGTCACCGTAATATGGTTTGAGCCGTATAGAATCAAAACTCATTCGCATTGCCTATATAAATATAGTTATTTAAATATTGCAAAAATACATGCAGAAACTTACAGGTGCAGTGATATCACGAAAACATCCAGAAAAGCTTGAATAATTACACCATTATTAATACTAGTTTTGATAATGATGAAACATTCGGTTGTTAATTTATAGAATTATGTAAATGTTAAGTCTAAGCAAGAAGAGAGTATTATTTTTTCTTCGCCATGTTTACTCTGAAAGTGGAGAATTATAGATCTAAATATCTATATTATTATTAGATCTCCCTGGTAGAGAAGTTGGTAGCGTGCGTGTTTGGGGAATGCGGGTTCGATTCCCCATCTGTCGGATTTAAAAAAAAAACCGAAAATGCAGAACTGGATGCCCATTGGGTTGAGTAATTGTCTGAATAAAAATTCTCGTGAAAAATAATCTGTCAAGACGTCTTCACATTGCTGATATCCATTTACTCTTCTTTCGGAGTGGTTATCTTCACACTGTCTAGATCCATATGCTCCATGTTGGGAGCGAACGTGGTATAAAAAAAAATAAAAATACATGATGTCCGTATTATCAAGACTTAAGTTGACAGATTTTTTCACAGAAATTGATTGTCAGCCAATTGCTAGACCCATTAGGTACCCAGTCCTGGATCTTTGATTTTTTTGAATCTAACAGCTGTTAAGGTAACGCACACTCTAGCCGTTCGCCTATCGGATAATCACGCTATCATTTTAATATCTTGATATGGTGTAACAATAGAATTAAGCTACAAACAAAATCAGTCGCCGCAATTTATTTTGTTCGCATTCTTAAAGGGAGACTATTTTATGTATAGTACTTCGAAATAAATAAATAACCTAACCTAACCTATTCTAATATAATGAATATGGAATTTCATTAGCAATCAACGTATTAACAATGTTGTCATATATATTGCTCTTTGTGTAATATTTGTAAGAAGAAGAGTTTGCAATATTTGTATTTTAAGAGTAAATCGGATTATTTTGATAGAAATAATATGTAGGCCAATGCACAACACGATCTTGCTTGGTGTACACGCGCTAATGAATATATGAAATTAAACACAATTTCAGTTGCTGTATTCCCATAGTCGAATGCAGTATCAATGACTTAATCATATAATGTTTGATCAAAATCCTGCTATACAGCATACAGTCAACTATCAACTGGCGCAATATGTGCTATGTTCCTGATTTAATTTCCCTTTTTAAGTATTATAACGTCGTTAGCATTTCTCACTATTATCACGACAACGATACATCTATTTATCCAGCATTCGACGAGTTAAACATACTTGATTATTTGTCTTATTCTCAAAACTAAAAGCTATTTGTTATCTACTTTAACACATTTAGTCAACGCTAATGCATTGTCCAACAGCGGTCGCTAAATGATTTTGATTATAAATGCACAAAAACAAGTCTCGGTATCGTATCTAAAGTGATTCAGGCAACAAAAATCACGTGAACCGACATCATGGGATTACTCGTACATTGTAAAAAATCACAATTTCGACATTACACACGGCTCAATTTACGCAGTGCCATAAATACGTGACGTTATTGCAGCATTGTTTTTATTTTACTCAAGTTGCAATCGTAATTTTATAATATATTATAGTTTTGAAATATCCATTGTTGAGATCATTGATCACAAAGTACAGTGGAACTCCGCTATACCGTTTTTCAAGGGACGGAAAATAAAAACGGCGAATAAAGCAAAATGGTGAATTCGGAAAAGTCGAAAAACTGCGGGAAAAAATTTAAGATCAAAATGAATGAATGGATTCACAAATGTTCGCCAAAACGAAACAGCAATAGTGAATAAATGGGGTCGTAAGTAGTTCTGAACAGGATGAAAAATGTTCAGCAAAAACGAGAAATCATAAACGTTTATATAACATTAATCTTTTATGGTGTTTAGCTAGAAATAAAATATAAGCGACAGATCACAGTCCCACGGTAAAATGATAAAAAGCCAACAAGCTTGGAACTCAAATGGATTCATATTCGGTAATTATTTTATAGCCCTTTGCACTCGGGGTTAAAGTTATTTTGTAAGCGGTAACTAGTTCGAGAAAATAAAAACGGGAACTTTATCGGCAATGAAATTATCAAAACCGATATAATCTCATAAACTCAATAGAGGCAATAAGCGTCGTAATAAAATATCAATCATCGACTGAAAGAGCGATCGCAAACTGATGAGATCGAAAGCCGAAATTTAAGTACCGATTAGCCCACTTTATACGCAATCAATAAACCCTTGTCGATTTTATTCTAATAAAATAGGCATTTTTAAAGTGATATGCTTCTTGTATCAGCATACTAACTACTAATAAGAACTATTGCGAGTGCTTGATGAAACTCGACTCTAAGCACAAACTATTTGAAACATCTATCCTTATTCGTGAACCACGTTTCTCATTTCACAGGTGAATGATATTCAAGTATATAATACATATATAGTACAAATTCGCATATCGTTTGGACATGCACGTACCATGAAGGTGTCTAAAGGAAAAAAACGGATCGCGAAAAATGATATAAACATATACATGTTACAATTTAGAAATCAAGTTGGTCAAATAAATACACTCAACATACTAGTTTTTTAAGTTCCAACAATGCTTTTCGATGTCTTATGATGTTGGTATACATATATTGCACAATTGATCAAAATCTCCACCATACATACTATAATATAAACATAAGACTCCTCGTAAGTAATGTTTGCGTTTATAACAGACAAACCTCTATCATGACACTTTCATAATCAGGAAATGCAGAGGTCGATCCATAAGTAATTTTCACATGACGTACCTGAAAATAAAATTAAAAAAATATTATAGTATATATAACATTTATAGTAATCGAGTGCAATAAAACTATAGTGTTATGGATTAACCTACCCTAACCCAAATACTGTTAGGTCATTTACTTTTAAAGGTTTTTGTCATACGTTATCAGCTTGTGTGAACGACACTTATCTGTGTAGAAAATGATAACAATTTCCGATAAATTATTTGATTGAATTATGTACTTAATAATTGATAAGGATTTATGATAATAAAACTGGGCCAACGCCTAGAATTTCTTATTTACGCACAGGTTTAAGCTACTTCATTCGAAGCCAAGAAAAATAATTGATTTTAAACCGTTCCGTTCCACTTTTTTTTTTACATGGGTAACAATGATTTAAAATCGTTTATATATAATTAAATAATTTTAAATCCCCGGGAGCGAAGAGGTTAGCGTGCGCGCCTAGCAATCTGGGGAATACGGGTTCAATTCTCACATATGTCGGATTAAAAAAAATCCAAAAATCATGACTGGAAACAATTCTCGTGAAAAAAAATCTTCACATTACGGAGACCCATATACTCCACTATCAGATTGGATATCTTCACATTGTGTAGATCGACATACTCCACTTTGGGAGCGAACATGATTTATAAAAAAAATACCTATTATTTGCGATGTAAAGGAATCTGTCCATGGGCAAGCAAAACACGTTTGTTATATTTAAATTTAAAGTGGCGCATAGAGACCAGATTGACTCAACACCATAGTGTTTCTCAGTTCCTAACCGTAAACGGTAAGATATGCTCTCAAGCTTTACCAGCAAACTACTAGGACATTACTTATGTGCCGATTTACAAGACGTCAATCACATCAGCGTAGTGTCTCCAAGCGCCGATTAAATGAGTTCTACAAGTACGACAGCCAATAATTAATTGATTCGGCTATAAATATCTTCAAACCAAATGAGACTGGTTTGATGATGCTGTTTTATATTTTTTTAGAATAAATTCCGTCTAACTCTGCAAACTCTCTACAAGTAAAATAAATAAATGAAAATCAAATCAGTCCGACATGACGGTGGCGGTTTCGTAAAAAAATATCCTGGTATTTTTACAATATATCAAAATTGCACAACGTAGAATAATAATTTTCCAAAATTCTGTAAGAAGATTGATGCAAGAAGTGAAGACCACACAAACTGCGGTAAGTGAATTAACGATTTGTATTATATTATTTGAAACGTCATTAAATTTAATTCGGTTTGGCTTTGAAATAAATATTTTTGTTGGCACTAGCAGTCAATAGAAATTGTGATGAAAAGCAGGCAATGGTTTTGAATATCGGTTTCGATTATTTGTGTCAAAGATAACGTATTTTCCGAGCATTTTATTTATCTTTTTACTGCGTATCCAATATTAGTTGTGGCATTTCAAGGAACAAAGAGAACAATACTTTCCAGATGACCAATAAAATTATAATACAAATACAAAATATTGAGAATAACATAATGAAAGATGTCTCTCTGACATAATCTTCGACCATTTAAGCACTATAAGTTATTTGTAATTACAAATTACAACCAATAAACTACCAAATTTGTCTATTTAGTTTATCCCAAAATCAGCTGAGAATAATTTTAAAATTGCCACAAAAGAAGTGTAGACATTTTCGTTTGATGCCACGTTGAGATAAAATTATGGAATTGTACACAATCAAACAACGCGAATAAATTGTCAAAATTCATTTTCAAAATGGTAAAAATGATACGGAAAAATTGTGTCAATATATAAATGTCGGCTAATTTTGAGGATACTTTAATATTACAAGATATTTGATTCATTAGTGTATAATACAATAGAAATCGATAAAGTTAAAATATATCCGTCGTAATAAATAAATAATATATCTATTGGTGCAAAAATAATACGCCCAATCATAAATCATAATTTAATTATAATCGTAAAGGCTTTGTTTGTTATTGCAATCAAATAATAATATCTATATATAAATATTGCTATGCAGACTAATAGAAAAAAGCTGACCTTCACATACAATATAGATCAATTCGGGTAGTTGGCTGGTAATAAAATTAATATAGATCTCGCACGCGAATTGTTAAAATTTGAAGCACTGATGTGCGGATGTTTATAAGCCACCTTGTATTTTTTCAGCCACGTCTGATCCGATTGTGAAGAACACGGATTTCCAATGTCTGAAGTCTTTCTTGCTCGTTGATTGTTTATCGGAAAGATGAATTGTGTGCCAATCGCTGAACGTATTGGACATAGGCTTCTGCATTCTAAAGCTTTTTTTACGCAACTACAGGACTAGAATCTGTGACCTCTGCTGTAGATGCACGCACTTAGGCGACTTGATTACTAATATCAACTGACATTATGTCATCCGTTGGTCGAGACGTAAGCACACATAAACATATCAACTTTTTATAATAGTATTCATTATTTAAATAAGACAAGATACACAGTGATTGTATTTAGCATGTCTCGCAGATATCATGAGCGACGATACATTGTTGTTTAGCAGCAAATAGTTAAGTAAATTTTAATTCTATATAGTAACATTAATTATATTTGATTGCTATGAAAAGGTTATTAATATTTTTAAATTAATATTTTAAAAACAATAGTATTGTTGAATATTTAAGGAAACACATTTTGTTTGTTTTTTCTTATTTTAATTATCATTTAGTCAGAGGTGGAATTTAGATAGAGGCCCATCTTATGTCTTTGGAGTAAATTTATAACGCCAACAATAATATCATTGTTTAGTAAACACAATGCGGCTGGATGGTATATAATTGAATTACTTGAGTGAGAGATTAATCGACCACCTAAGTAGACACGACAACATCGCGGACTGTGTAAATAAAATGTCTGGAGCATTTTTCGGCCATTGTTGATTTTATCTCCTAATTTATATGGCAACACTCGGTCGCTCGCTGGCGATAAGTCGACGTGAAAAATTAGTGGAAATTGACAACAATGTATTATGTATAATCTTGTTTTCCGCTTGGATTACCCCGAGTGACGGTTTGTATAATATTATATAAAATGTAATCATTTTAACTCGATTTTCGTCCAGCGTCACTTACATGCTACATCCTTAGGGTACCATCTTCAACCAGCGAATTCATACAATAAGAGAAAAAAGAATTTGAAATCATTTAAAATAGAACATGCACTAGAAATAGTTTTTTATTTTTTATTTCTCTGCTCTATATTCTCTTTACATATTATGTATATACGCACTGTATAACAATTGTTACACTATAATGGATAGTGAGTAACCATTGGTTATATTTTTTATTTCACCAAATATACTGATTGCGAGGTCTCTTTATACTTCTCGTATACACCCCTATGATTTCCATGAATAGGTTACGAGATATGAACAATAATCGATATCAACAACATAAATATTGTAATTAAGAACTAGAAACAGCATATGCGTGTGTCTATTATATGACGTTGGTATTCATGTTGGCCAGTGTCGATCACTCGTTTGAATGATGTCATTACTCTTCAGAGGGGATGAGAAGGAGGAGTCTGAGCGGTTGAATGCAGTGTTCAGTATCTGAATGAATCGGAGTGTTGCACCTCTATTTCCACTGTTATTTTTTCATTTCTTGCATTTACATTATTTGTCTTAAAATGAAAAATAGAAATGATTTATATTGCTAATTAGAAAAAATTGATCCGACAGATTTTACGTGACATGGATTTAAAATATACATTTTAACTGGACGATTGAGGTCCAGCATAAGGCGAGAAGTAACAGCGTAGTTTTTCAAAATAAATTAATACTTCATGATCGCTAAATAGCAGCAGGTTTTTTTTTTAAATATTTTCTTCCTGCAGACAATCTATAAATGTTAACTAATTTTAAATAACATTGAATTTAAAGTATTAATCGAACTCCACAGGTAGGGCAATTCATTTTCAAACGCAGACACATATCGTTCTGCCAGAGAAACAACAATGTTATTTAGTTAATATCTCTTGAAATAGTTGAGCGGCATAAATTATAAGTGGCACAACAGATAATAAAATTCGTTTAATTTGCAAATGGCGACCGGCCGTAACATGTCTGTAAAAAAGGCGGGAACGCCGCCTGTTCTAATTTCGAACACACGGAAGCTCCAGCTGTGCTAACAGAGGTGGGTAATGCAATTCGTTTTCACGGTTTTTTTTTATATAGCGCAAAAGAATCCAGTGTTACGTAAAAAAAAAAACAACATTCATATGCCAAGAAAAATTCCGATTACGAGAACATCAACTGTACGTAACTTGGGAGTCGTAAAAGCTATAATTTAAAGGTCAAAGTCTCAAATTTTGTTTTCCCTCTCATTATTCCATTTAAGTGACAATGCGGCGAGGACAAGAAAAGTTGACGGATATGCATTGGTGAGAATAAACATTTTTTTTTTCTTGTGTTGCATAGTAAATATTGTAAACGCTGATGGAAACGTTGAAGAAACGAACTGACCAAATATTTTGTATAATGTTTAGTATTTGTTTACTGCAATTTTAGTTGACGTAACCTAACCAACAAAACCCTGCCCAATCACGAACTCTAAAGAATATTCAGACTTTTATGATGTCTAACGGTAAAACAAAACAATTTGATAAAGCATTTCGCAGTTCGAGAGTTTAAGAAATGCTAACATTACAGATAAGACGTTTTTGATAAAAAGAACGTTGTATTATTTGTACATATGCTAATTTTCTTTTTCATTTACTGTGGCTGATACACGTCATTTATTTCAATAAAAAAAACATAACCAAAATGATAGTTGTTAGCATCTATTACTGTTAACACGAATATCAGTATGTCAGTGCTCAGCATCCAAAAGGTTAATTTATTTAATTATATCTATCCTTTTAAAGCTGATACAACAATTCAAATCATTTTCAAGCAACTCTATGATTAAATTCAGCATATTTTAGAGAGCCAACTTATATTATTTATTTTATTGTCTAGTATACCAAGCAATACGCCAAAAAATTTAGTATACACTCGAAATTAGTTTGATTTGGATTTTCATTTATAATATCTAACTTTATACAATGTGGTTATCGAATTAGCCACAAACAAATATAAAAAAAAAAACACATAAGAAATTATAATCGATAAAGTTCTTCGTGTATTTTAATGAATTGTCTGTTGGACGAAAGCATCTTGGTCATTAATATCACGTGTCGTAGCAATATTTTATTTCTTTTTTCCAAAATGTCTGTCAACACATTTGTCAGGCGTCAACTAATATGTCAACACATTAGATCATCAGGAAAGAAAACCACACACATATTAGAATAACAAACGATCTGCCAAAACGTCAATAAGACGTTTTAATGACATTATGGATTTTCTGTTACATTTTATTTAAATATCGACGATTTTGACACTAATTATTCAAGAGTAAGCAAATTACTACGGGGATTTTACTTATGTTAACAACAAATATAGTCATATTTTTATTAATACACAATGTTGACATATTATATCATAATTCGCACAGATTTTTTTCCGGTATATATTCGATAAAATTAAACAGTAATAAAAATGTCTATAGCAGTGATTCTTAAAATTATTAATGTCCAGGTCGTATTTTCGAAGGTTATGCGTCTCCTAAAATTCGCTATAATCCACAATATTCTTAAGACTGAAACAACCTTACACAAATATTCAATCACTGTCCAAGAATCCTGTATGTATAAATACGCAAATCCTCTATCGGTAAATAAAATAACTTCGGTTCATAAATCCGTTAATAGTATTGAAAATATTTATTAAATACGTCCATTTCTGTTCCACCTAGTTAGTATATCACGTAGGAACTAAAAATTATCCATATTCGGTTCAATTATCAGTCTGCGACCATCTGAAGCATCATTGGAGGCAAATAAATACACCCGTTTTTACTTGTAGGCTGTCATCTACGTATCTATATTTATTAAAGGGGAAAATACATTTCCACGTATATCGGATTTTAATCCAACGGTCTTCAGATACAAGGATGAGGGAATAAATTAAAATATTGGATATTAAAATTGATTATAGACAAAATGTAAAGGTAACCAGGAACTTTTTAATCGTCTAACTATAAAATTAAGCCGACATTTTTATAATTAGGATGCTTACATTTATTACTTAATCTTACAAAGGTTAAATTTTACAATAGGCGCGATTTTGAAACAAAATAATAATGTATGGCGTTTAAAACCCGATAAAAAATATATTTGAATAATCATAAAGTTAGATTAGAAATTATATTTAATAAACAGATTAAATATGTCAAGCTGAATTACTTAATTATTTAATTAACGGAAGCTCATAAAGATGGCCACAGTAATCGTCAATCAATGGATTACGATCGAAGATATTACAATAATAAAATAATATAATATATAACGTTTAATAAATAAAAACATCGTTTCGCTGTAGACCGGTTTTGTTGTTTGTTATACAATAAATATGTCCCTTCGTTAAGAGTTTACAATTTTATTATGTTTGTTTTGTTGCGTAATTGAATGATGGTTAATTAAATATATCAGAGAAGGTAGCGTACAAAGTGCCTTTAGGCCAGAATAAAGCACAAAACAAATCGATGGGGTGGAGTCAACAGACTCTAGAGTGTCTAGGCCATTGCTTCTCAAATATATGTACTTAAAGCATTCTGAATCACAAAACTTTGGTATTTTGAAACATTATAGTTTGTGGAGTTAGTAGTTCATCATTGACCATTCGGATATGAATGATGGTTAAAGACATTCCAAGTATTATATTTTTCGGACTACAAGACGGATCTCAAATTAATAGGATATTATTTTAAGATATTTTCAAATTATTACTAAATTTGTATTTATTCATAAATTAATTCGTTCCAGCAATGTTCAGTTAAGTGGCATGCTGTACATTTTTAAGTAAGATATTGCTCCAGCAATGGAACTTTGCTAGTAGCTTTGAATATTAAGATTGTTATTTTAATTGTTACCTTCGGACATAAAGACGCACCCTAATTTTAATAAAAAGGTGTGTCTTATGGTCCGAAAAGCACCAAATGTTTACGCCCAAACTATTTTGTGTAAATTAATTTTTTACATTCAAACCTAAGACGAAAGTTGGAAATGTTTCTTAACCCGCAATGATCAATAGTTTGAGGAGCACTGGTGGTCTAAAGCGGTCTTTGTGAAGATTAGAAAAAATCACTACAGTATACAAATTAGATGGTGAATATGTTTGTGTTGGTTTGGTGTGGTCACACTTTGACGTGAGTATTGTTTGCGAATTGTCAGACAACGTCTCGCATGACACATATTGTTATATAACTTAAACAAAAGCCACTGATATTCATAAGCCTCGATTTTGGATAGGAACTAAAAACTCTTGCTTAATGTAATGTAATTGAATTTTAAGAAAAAAGTCTGCATGCATTCCAAATTTAATAATACATCCGTTTCTAATTGAATAAATTATGCAGCATGCTACATTCTACAGAGAAAAAAAAAATTAATATTATGTGGTGAAATATAAATATTTCAATTTAAAAACATTTTATTAGCGCACTTGCGAATATTGGGGCGGTCACACCCACCCCCGCCTTAAAAGAGATTCCCATTAGCAATTACAGAGGTGGCAAAAATCGGTCACCGAAAAAAATTTACATTTTTTTTTAATATTAATATTCAGCGAACAGAAGAAATAAAAACGTTTCTACTATGTTCATGTATTTTGTCGCTTCTTAAAATTTCCCCTTATTACGTGGGATCAGTACGAACTCCTGGTTGGACAGGAGTGATGTTGGGAGGGATAGTCCCAGTGTGTGTTAGGATCATAGCCAACTATCCTAACCTAAACGAGATAAAAATGGATACCTCTATTATCTTGCGGGAGAAATGATATGCATCGATCGATGTCTCTTAACGTTTTGAATGCCGAGATCCGATACATCGGTGTTTGCTCAGCTGGGAAAAAATACAAAATACGATAAAACTGCCCTCATCGCTGAAAAAAGAATTCAGTATATCTATGAAGATTTGTACCGTATTTTGTATGTTTCACGTACACATATAAGTCCCGGAATTGGTTTCTATTGTTTGCATCATTCATATGGAACCGAAGCTATTCTGAATATCACTTTCCAGGAGATTATGGAAGATTTACATTGAAAATCAGCTGAAAACGACTATATTTGGGTGAAAGCGGTCTGGTGATGATTAAAAAATAACCAAATTACTATTAAAGATTGTCATACTTTCAAATAAAACAATTATTAAAAATGTCTGCCATTGAAAATAGCGAATGAACTACAAATTATCGTCGGTAGATATATTATTTTAAATCCCAACCAAATGTGTTATTAATATATTTACATAATATTGGTATACTCATTATAATGTTTATACTGATGATATGGTTTTTGATGCACAATCGCTATAAAAGTGAGTCATTTAACACACATGTTTGTTATCGTAGTATTATGCTAAAAACAAATGTTTTGAGTAATGCAAAATAAACACTGAGTGTGTGATACGTCAACATATCGTAACTTATTGCAGACGCATAACATCACGATACGTCTTTGATGAAAAAGTAGAGAGACGAATGGCAGATAAGAATATGGGACCTAAAAATTGGAGGCGTTCATTCAACAGTCGAATCATAACACCCTATCGTGATATAAAGTACCTTAATACCCAATGGGTTGAAAAAATTGCGGACAGCAGATTCTGTCGAAAAAATCTGTAAAAATAAATCCTCACGTTGTAAAGACCTTTATGGTCCACATTCAAAACGGAGTTGGCAATTTTTTTTTGACATGTCCTTTCTAAAAGTGAAGCATATAGATGGACGCGTTGTGAAGATATCCAACCCGGAATGGTATACATGGTTAAATATTTGATTTGACAGTCACGATGATTCGGGTAATATGATGCGGTTTTGAAACATTATTCTTTTTCCAAACTTACTCAGTAAGTATACATATATATTTTATATCAAATGAAAGTAAATCAGTAGCTATTACAATATATAATTATAAAACAGGTAATAAAAAAAGAGTTGGAATGTTTTGGTTATTCTTCTAAATTTAAAAAATCGGTAAGTTCGAAATAAAATTATTGATATGTTCGAAATTCAAATATTTCGATCGCTGACGTACGAAATAAAGAGCAGATGTTTACATCTCATATTGTACAAGCTTAAGAGCTACAAACCCGAAATACCCATCCATCACGAAAGAATGAAATCAAATTAGACTCGGTTATGAAATAAAACATTGATTTATGGTCCGTGTCGGCTGCGTTCGACATCACTCAATAGAAAAAGAATACCACAATAAATGAAATATGTAATATACATAATGCATATAATATAAGACATCATCATCATTTCCAAGACGAATCGTTCTTATTGTAGAATTAGTAATAGATAGAAAAACATAGCAACTATTATCAGATAATGAGACACTTTAAGCTAATTAGATGCATTTACTGTAACCGATCATTGAAATTGTGTCGATTTCTTCTGATTAAAATATTGGGCCCAGAGTTAAAATGGAGGAAGTTTATACATTTTAAAATTTATTATGTATCATAGTTGACGAAATACATGCACATGCTTTGTGAATGGGTGTCATATCTATATGACCTTCAGAAGTGCGGTGTTTGCAATGGAAAAAAATATACAGACGAACTCGTAACGAAGACGAGAACCGTTCAACAATTCGAGTTGTTATTATTTTTATTGGTATCTTAAATGTTATATCCTTTTTTTTTAATTATGTCGTCAAAAAGCCTTCCAAATGCTTCGCAAAGACTAACATTTAACCCTTTGGCGGCTGTGATTTCTTTTAAATCAAAAATTTTCAATTATTTTAAATGATAAAACTACATCGTATTGTTTGTAAACAAGCTACCTTAACTCATTATACGTGATATCTGAAAACATATCGAGACGCAAAATGATAGTTGTCAAGACTAACAACGATATACAGTTGAAAATATTAACATTAATACATCATTGGAGTTTTGTTCTGTGATTTCGTTATATGCATAATGCACGTTAAAAACAAATTTGGGTGTAGTACTTACTATTCAAAGCAGTGCAAAACAAATACATTTTAATTGATAGTATACAACACGTGTGCAACAGTGATTATAAAACAGTTTTTTTTTTTTTGTAACAACATTTTGTACTGTTTCTCAGCGTATGCTTAAATATTGATAAAAATGCAAATTATTTACAAAAATAAATATTTACGTAAGCATTCTCAACAAGACATACAATATGTTCATACACTGTTGACAGAGTCAGTACAACAAACATGATAAAGAAAATATTTAATAATGCGAGAACAATAAATTATTAAACTCTTATAGCGACTAACATCAATAAAATGTTCTTGAATATCTATCAGTATTATAATATCATCACCGAGTGAACAGTCTCCAATTTCGCCTCATAATTCTCAGTTCATTGCAACTCTGGACCTAACATATCGTGTCCTTAGAATGTAACACTGATAAAACATTTTCTTTGCAATCTCGTATGCGCTAAAAAGTCAGTCATATAAAATTATTAATAACTGTCAATTAGTTGAAGATATGTATATTTTATAAACTCTATCAGTGGTACATTACCGATCATTTCCGGTAGAGGTCGTACGTCGTTGGGCGTTTTAAGCGCCCAGCGAATTGTCGTTATATACGTGTATTTCGCATGTTCAGCAGTGAACGGGTTAACAATTCTTAACGAAGCAGGGAATTTTTTCAGGAACTCTCACCATAAATACGGAGGACGTGATATTTCCGCTAAACATTTAAATTTCATTTACCCGTCCAGCCTGATATCAATTATGCAGTCTCATGGGGCGCATTAAATCGACGTTTTTCAAGGGAAGGACAAACCAAAAATTACTTTTTGTAGAGGAATAAGACACAGACGGATTCAATTTCAAACTAAATATACATTACATGAACTAAAAAAACGAGAAACCGTACTTTCGTGAAGTGACTTATATAAAGGCATAGATTTTTTAACTAAAAAGGGGCCACAGTCCAAAAAAGTTGAGAAATCCTAACACACTACTCTAGGGCACGCCCCAGTTCATCCGCATACATTAAGTAAATCCATGTGTAGTAATTAGTTTACCATCAACCTATCTGCGTAATGTGCGTATATGTATGTATGCGTGTGTGCATTCATTAATTAATTATTTATTAGAGATTTGAGCCCTCATTTGCACACTTGCTATTTATAATTCTGCATACATTACAGGAGAAAAATAAGGAAATTGAATGAAAAAGTTACGAGTTCGCTTCAATAAGTAACAGAAGTTCAAATAAGAATAATAGACGCGAACAATATGGCAGTCCAGCCCAAAGCCGACTTTAATCTGTATTGTGAAACCAACATGTCCGGTCGACGCTACAAAACCTTCCTAACAATTCTATACTTCGATAATATAAATAATTGCCCGAGGCACTGTGTCGGGAACTATTATATTATAAATTAAAATAGAAATAGTCTGCTACAGAGGTCAATAAAATACGATCCGCGGTCCATTTTACGCCCGCGGATGCCACAAGCAGCCTGCATTCACAACAATCTTTTGGTCAAGTAATGTTGAAAATTGTATATTTATTTCTATAATATACACAACGTAAAAACATTGTGGTTTGTGTATATACAGCGGAAGCCGGATATTATAATCACGGATAATGTTATCAATCAACTATGTTTACTACAATCAGTCGGGAGCAAGCCACATCATATAAAATTACTTTTAAAAAATAGGATAAATTCGGCTATTGTTAACAATTATGATAATTATACAACAACGAACATTGAAAAATACTGTAAATTTTAGGATTATATTCAAGAGTTGACAAACTGCGGACAAAAATAATGGATATTTTTTTTCAACATCTTTTAAAGAAGTTGTTAATAAAATATGTATGTTTGGATGAATATAAGTAAGTTGTATTGTTTTATAATAAATTGTGTTCAATGATGTTTCTTTTAATCTATTGTTTAATATTATCAAACGTTATTGGTTACTACATGGTGATCTCAATAAGCGGCTTTCACTGTATACATTTGAGTCTTTGAATATTTTTGTTAACAAAACTTGCCATGAAATCCTGATCTCTTTTTTGTGGCTAATTGGAAAAACGTGATGATTCTACTCGTTTATTGACGTGGTAAATGTCACATTGTTAATGGTTTAGTTATACAAATCGGTTTAATTATCTCTAATACTCCAATATAAACAGTTTTAATTCCAAACGTAATACCATAATTAGAGATAATTCTACAACGAAAATCATTAAGAGATAACACATACTTCAGTTTGTTATTTTTTGTTAAAAATCTTGCAAATGAGTTAAAAATCATTTTATATAGATTTGAAACTAAGTTTAACTAGGACAGACATTAGTTAATAAACAATAGAGCTCAATTAATAGCACTTTTCTACCAACTTCATAGAACTTTATTATATTATAATGCATGTCTTACAACCGAATCTTGAAACCTCTCCTTTTCTCCATAATCAGTCAGATTCACACTATTTTTAATATTTCTTGTTAATAATAAGTATCCAAATATTTTTTTGGAATCGATTCTGTAGCCAAGTGGAATAACTTTATAGTTACATCAATTAGATTTATTCAGATACATTTTCAGATTTCTCGATTTTCGGTTTCATTTCATCAGCATTGAGAATTTTTTTATCTTTATATCTATAATTTAAATGTCGTATATTTTTTTGTTGTATTATTTTTTGTGTATTATTTGTGAACCATTAAAAAATAAAAAAGTTTGGCCTCGAATTATTTCAGTATTTAATTTAAAATGAATGCGAGATATTCCTACTATTACTATTCACGTGGTCAAGTAATTCCTATTTATTTTATAACATAGCCCCTTAGTGTTTATTGTTGTTCAAATGAAGATTATTTAACAAAGTTATTTTTAATACAAATTGTAATTATCTTTTAAGATTTGGCAACATCTGGGCATGGGTGGGTAGATTATGGCTGCCACAAGGTAATTTATTACCAGGCGAATATAAAAAATTGATAGTTATTGCTATACTAATCTATCGGTTTTTAGTTCATGGTCAGGCCCTAGGAAAACGATGTTTCGAATCCAATAAACATATTGTTGCTATAATAATATGCAAAGCAAATTATAGTCTTCATAAATAATAATACTCAAGCGATTAAGTATGAGATATTTTTTCAAATATTTCAATATAGTACAGTAATTATTTATCGATGATACACATGATTTAGCTTTAAATCAGTCAATTGGAGTGAGTGAATTTGAAACGTACTCTTCGTGATTATTGGTGATAGAATCGAATATTTACTAATAAAGTTTATGTTATATGTTCGCTCACTGCCCACATATAATGTACCCTGAAGATGCCGAAAGGCGAAACCCGGGTCGCTAACAGTGATCTCACATATGGAAGTCTACCAGTTTTAAATAATTATAGAATTTAATAAATTTTGAGTTACCAGGGAGTCCATGACAATTATTATTATCTGACAAAACTACCGGGAAATAAATCACCCTTCCATAACTTCCAGTTTAAAAATTCGTCAAAGTAAACAAGCACGGAAAACTCTTTAAAAACAATTATCCAAACTAACAAACCTAACCTAACCTTATATCGTGACTTTTTAAAGAGTCGCTTTTGTATATACCATTCTCGCTACCAAAGTGAAACATATGGATCTACACAGTCGGAAGATATCCGAAAGTGGAGTATATGGATCTCAGCAATGTGAAGACATGTCTTGAGAGATTACTTTTCACGAGAGTCGTTTGCCAGACAATTCCTCAACCCAACAAGGCATCCAGTTCTGCATTATTGGACTTTTTTTTAAATTCAACAGATGTGGGAATCGAACCCGCTTTCCCCAGATTGCGAAGCACGCACACCAGTACTCCGTAACCTTTTATCTTTCACGGCACACTACAAGTAAAGAAAAGTAATGTCTAATGTTTTTCTAATATCATGCGCTACCCAGCATCATCTGGCAGCACACTAGAGTGTCGCGACACAGCGGTCGCGGAGCACTGGTCCACGGTACCGAGGTGACATTATTTAGGCGTTTAGGGTATATTATCCACGGAACAATAATCCAGTTGCCGTTATTAAGGGTCCGTCTATAGTCCATCCGTTGTATGGTAACATTATAATCACCAAGAAATCGGCCAATCAGCGAGAGAATCCAAATCTCACCTGCTGTAGCCAAACAGCCAAAAATCACGAATCCAATATGATATTCAAAATATTACAAGAAATATGTCTTACATTAATTATTAGACTCATTCGCTACCAATATTCTCGAAAAATCAGTTTATGGGTGATGAATGTATATAGTCATATAACATGAGAGCATTGCGGATTCAACATAAATATACGTATTGAAGTCTCGTAATTAACATTAGTAATTATAAGGTTATTTATAATCGGGACAAACCAATGAGACTTGCATTAATATAATGAACACACACACACATCAATCACCGCACTCACCGCAAACTCATAGTTTTAAATTCAAATCTAAATGCGGTTGAGGTAAACCCGTCAAAGAAGGAAATTTATCGTGTGCCTGCAAGAACGGCGATAGAATGTAACGAATGGTATGTGACCGTATTACACCGCAATATCCAACACAATCAAAACCTATTATGTACTTGGCAGCCGTATTAACGAATTGATAGAATTTTGAAACGGACGATCCAACGACAATCCAAAAAAACTTCAACATTAGGTATTTGTATCTAGATTAAAAGTACACTCGCTAATCATATCCTTTAAATTCTCCGTCCGTTAACCCTTAACTGCAATTGTCAAACAAACAATTCTCATGAAAAATAATCTGTCAAGACGTCTTCACATTTCAGAGATCAATATACTCCACTTTCCAACTGGATATCTTCACACTGTATAGATCCATAAGTTCCACCTTGGGAGCGAACAAGGTATAGGAGGAATTTTTTGATGCTTAAAATGCTTGATGCTTTTTACCATAAACATTTTATTTCGAAAGTGGTATTTATAAAATTATTGAGGGTCGATTTTTTAGTTTGTAAAACTTAAACGACTAATAATAAATTTTGTAGTGGTCGGTAAGCTGTTTTGAAGTGTTTCTAAATGTCATAAGAGTCGACGGTCAAAAAGCTTGGCGTCCCCTGGACTAATGCTGACACTTTATAATCACTAAAATTGGAATCGGATCGTTCACTTTAATACGGCCTGTGGAAATGAATTGACACGTGACAAATACAAGTAATGGGTAGACGTGAAACAATAGGCAACTCACCTGGTTTGCTGAAAACTAGGTAACCCAACGTGGTAAGGTTAAATGCTACATACGCGCTTATCAGCCCGTGTTGCACAAATAGATCCGGCTAACAAAATATTTGCATACTCATTAAATAACGATAAAGTGGATCGTTACCACCAATTATGCCGTGGGGGTTTGCAATTAACAGTTTATTATATAATAATGGTGTGTGCGTGTTTTAAAAACAAACACATGTGTAATGCAGTTACTATGTAATATTTATTATTATGTCAATGCAAAAACTTGACTAATTGTTTATCGTGACAATTCGCTGTCAACCAATCACTGGACCTGTTCAAAATTCAGTCGTGTATGTATTTTCAATTATTTTATGTGACTACGAGTTTATATGCCCGCAACCTCAAATTCCAAAGCAGAACACACTTTGTTTCACACATATCAGTTACCAGTCAATCGCTCAACTCATTGGGTCTCCATTCCTGCACTTTTGTTTGTTTATGGAGCTTCATGAGTCTACATCTGATACCACACTAAGTACGCTTAAAATCAGGGTCATATAAGTTAATTTTTTTTTTTTAATATTTGTGTGGAATATTATTTTACACAAGGGCAATAGCTTTTTATTTGGAGCATTTTCTTATATATTCGTCACCAACATGTGATGCTATTTTCAGTCTGACATCCACTCCCTACGGGGAGGATATGGGCACAATATGACGCCTACAGGATTCGCTGTCACCTGCCAACCGCCTCGCATCCTATGAGGTCATACCGGCATCCGTTAATTCCCTTGAGTACACCCTGTGAGTAGTACCCAACTTCAGGTCGCATTAATCCCACCGAAAGAGACAAGCAGGATCCAGGCTCTCCAGAGGCATCCGTAGTGCGTGTCCCAACCAGTTCAAGCGCCGCTGCATGACTTTTGGTGGAGGAGAGGGCTGCCCGCCCGCTCATTTATCTCCGAGTTCTTTACGATGTCAGATCACTTCATTTGCTTCAATTATCATTATGTAATTGAGTCCATAATTTTGGCATGCAAAATTTCCTGTCGCAACGCACTGGTCATATTCCGTACAAGTCACACATGAGATTATTAAAGACTATTAAATCTTGAAAATAGATCCGTTATGGATAATATACAAGTTTTGTACGTTTGTTTAATCGGAAGATACATTTTGAAGCATATATGGACATACTTACGCTTACAGGGATGCATGGTTTTACAAAAATTTAACTGTGAAACGTATTTATAAAATATTTTAGCATTCCAGGTATTATTTTTATCTAGCCGTCCTTCTTCAGCACCTCTGAGGTCAATTCTGCCCCCTAGATATCCGTTCTGGGTGTTATCACCTACTTTATACATAAATCACTGATCTGTATCACTGATACCGATAGTTCACATTATAAAAATATCATTATCAATACGTTTACTCTTTTGCCGATAAGTTAGCCGATATATACGGTATATAAAAGTGTATCTCCTTTATATTTATTTTCAAAAGTATTTCCTATTTGTATTAAATTTAGAGACCGTTGATCAATATCAAATATTTTCATTGTTTCCATTTTTCAGTACGTTAACCATAGAATTGAACTTTGTTACAACTGTACTGAGCTTTGACATTCGACAAGGAAGATAATGTAGTATATGAAACAGCTTTTTTTGTAGATTGTATACATAATTAGTCTAATGTACATTTGATTACAGTAAATAAAAAATAATATATTTCTTGCATAGTAACGTTATATTTTGAAATAAAAATA
>JAGVSQ010001773.1:1814-27430 GCA_022683975.1 Rhyacophila evoluta | reverse complement strand
ATCTTCACACTGTCTAGACCCATATGCTCCAATTTGGGAGTGAACATGGTATATAAAAAAAAAAAATTACGGTTAGTTGAAAATTACCAAATATTAGGAGGCTGGATGAGATCGCAATGTCCTGGAATCGAAAACCTCGCGGTGAATGTCTTCATCGTGACTTGGCGAAATTTCATCGTCTTCTTGACAACCCGTGACTACCCTCTGTCCGCCTGTCCTTCTTATTAAACCAAGAGTTACCTGCCAGGGGTTTCACGACAAAAAATACCTTTTCACGATATCAATGATTGATAACGAATGCATGAGAATACAATTGACGTTTTGTTATATTTAAATAGCCAAATGGTTGCGTCAATAA
Organism: Rhyacophila evoluta; assembly: GCA_022683975.1. Lineage (NCBI taxonomy): Eukaryota > Metazoa > Arthropoda > Insecta > Trichoptera > Rhyacophilidae > Rhyacophila > Rhyacophila evoluta. The sequence goes on along the minus strand of JAGVSQ010001773.1, from coordinate 27,072 downwards.
ATTAACTGAAGTTTCATCAAATAATTTTCAACAACAGCAATATTTTAACAGTAACTGTTGTTTATATTGCATTATATTTACGATAGTTTACTATAGACTACTTTCATTAAGACATTAGTCCATAAATAATATTATTTTTCAATTGCACCAATGTTATTCCTTAAATGCGGTGTTATTACAAAATGATATTTTTTAACTATTCAGTTTTTGTCGCTTAATAAATATATCTAATCATAGATCATGATGTTTTTATTATGCGTGTCAAAACCTAATTTATATATGCAATGTGATGAGTTATCTCCAGGACTAATTATTTCATGAAAAATTAAGAATATTCCTGAAAGGACTCGTTTGATGTCATTGAGGTATATATGAACTAAGAAAAAATCTTTTCACAGAGATAATTAAGCATATAATTCGGGTATTGATTATGAAAAACAGTATAACATAGTAACTATATCGGTTAAGAACGAGTTTTGAATGCCCTACATAGTAGGTCACAAGTTTGAGTCTTACAGCTGCATGAATTATTTTTATATTTTAAATAGCAGGATACGGTTACCCAGTTGGTCGAGTAACAACAATCAAATTGTCGACATGTTTTTTTTTATTATTATTTATAATTTTACTTAGCAATATTATAAATAATTTGTTTCGAGATATATTTAAACAAAAAACATATGAGTTATTCTATCTGTCAAATTTCATGATTTTGAGTAAATACCAGATGTATTTTTAAGTTAATTTTTAATGAAAATTTTGCTAATAAATTAAATTTGAATGAAATTATTTATCTGGCTATTCGTTTAAAAATATATAAATGTTCAGCCCTTCCTTCGATACCAAATCTGATTCCTTCCGACACACTTGCGATTACAAAGGATCGATCTCTTTTAATGCAGTTCGATTGAAATAGATAAAGGCGAGGGATCCTTTTTGGAACTTTTCATTGATTTCACACAAAAGCTCGGGATCCAGACATCCTAGAATTTAGACTACCTAAGATACAGTAGCTTTCAACAAGTCTAAACGCCACTCAATTTTAAATCAAAATAAAAAAGTTCATTGGTCAATTAATCAGGAATCTAACCGTTATTAAAAAATATATAATATTGAAGAAAAAAATACTTTTTATTTATTTTTTCACTCTCTTATGAATATTATAAGAGTAAAAATAGAACCTGGTAGTTGTTTTCTGGGTAGCATAGAGGTTAGCGTACGCACTTAAAAACCCAGGGAATGCGGGTTTGATTCTCACGTCTGTCGGATTTAAAATGCGGGACTATAAGAACAATTATCTGACAAACAATTTTCATGAAAAATAATCAGTTAAGGCGTGTTCACATTGAGGAAGTCCATGTGCTCCACTTTGGAAGCGAACATGGTATTAAAAATAGTAGAAAACAGTCAATAATTTGGTATCAATAGTATCATAATTATGAATTAACCATTTTACATTTTTAGAGTTCCATTCTAATCTAAGACATAAATATGTCGGCTTTCTTAAAAAACGCCTTCATACAAAAATCTCAAGTTGTCTCATTTAAAACAATTTTAACAAACTAAAATTAATTCAGGCTTTCTAAAACAATCAGGACTTAATTTAACTTCTAAATTTACGTAAATTTTAGCAGTGAATATTTAATAATAAATATAAATTATTTTACTATTCAATTATTCAACTGTTGTAGAATTAAGTTCAATAATTAAGTTTAATAAAATATATAATTTTTCTAAGCCTTTAGCACGTTTACTATAACGGAATTATTTTATTTGTATTATTATTTTCGAGGAATTTAAAACCTCTGGATTGGACAATGTTCTCCATAGACCGCCAAGTGCAAGAGAAAAAAAAACAAATCCCTCAACACGCTTGTTTATTTGTATTATGTACGAAGCACTTCTTATTCAATTGTATCGTTTACGTTTTCGAGTGTTGTTATTTCGATTTGATTTTATTTATATTTATAAAATGCACGATCTCTGTCAAAGTCAAGTGGGTTTATATGAACAATGAATGAAAAAATTATCACGTCATAAATTATAAACGGATGAATCAATTATTTCCTACTAAAACTTAATAGACGTAACTCTCTCGGGAAACTTAAATATTTTCTTGTTTTACTTTTAAAAAAATTAGATTATTTTATATCGTTTCTTTAAAACTTCGTAAAATATAAATTTGTGTTCATTGAACATTATATCATAAAACGATTAAAATGCTATACATAAAAGTATCGTTTTTTAAATAATTATTTCCATATTTTTGTAATACTCATATATTAATTAAGGATTCATGTTATTTTTACACTACCTACTTAATATGGGATTATTAGCAATATTCATAGATATGATTCATAGTTTAGTTGATACATGGTTATTTGACAAATAGTTTATGACAGAATAAAGAATACATGTTTTATTGTAATTTTTTACCGTAACGTTCTTTTTCACTCTAAATCTTTCTTGCAATTTTATTTAGCAGTCGATTGAAATCACCCGAGTTTTCATACGTTTTCAAATTATAAACTTTCTTCCGATTTTAAGTCATCAATGACTGATACAGTTTATATCCATCAAGTTTGGTTTAGTAAAAAAAACTAACAATATCGATGGCCATAAGTTTACAACACGTGTAATGTATTTATTTAATTGTTCAGGAGGACCAATTGATAATTTCTAATTATCGTATGAAAATACATATTGGAGCGTTAAAGAAAATTAAATACATTTTAGAGTGAATAGCATGAATTTACCCTGAAGATGAAGAACGTACCATTCGAAAGTATATGGTTCTCCACGAAGTGAAGATATCCACTCCAGAAGTAAAATATATGCATATATACAATTGAAAGACTTATCTTGTCAGATTTTTTATGAGACTTAATTCTCAGTCAATTTTCTAGTCCACTTGGCATCCAGTCGTGCAAATGGTTATCAAACCCGCAACATTGGTTTCTAAAGCTCGCGCTCTTAATTCAGGTATCAGTGAGACAATAAAAATATGCTACCGAATATCTCTAACTATATATTATAGTATGTGCAAAACAATTCGATTTTCTGTATTGTATCTGAAACGTTCCAACCATAGTATGACCGATAATTCTATATATAAGCTTCATAAAATATGTTTACTTGTATATCACATATATGAAATTAGGGTCAGTAAATATTACCGTGTATATACAATACGACAGCTTTTTAATGATACTCATTTTTTGTAAACATGACTCAAGTCACAACAAAAAAAGTTGAAACAACACAACATTAAAGTCTGAATAGGCTAATATAGGCGGACTGAGGTGTATTGACACAAGCCGCTAGAAAGCCGGTAGTTATTCTGCGATTGCCTTTTTCGAGGCTCTCTTTCATATGCTAATGAGCACATCCACAAAAACAGATACTTATATGCGGTGGTCTTCAAGACTTGGTTGTGGATATTTTTGTTATAATATTAGGGTGTTCATTTATTCATTCATGTTGACGATATAGCACAGGTTTTGATAATCCCTGAATTTTAAAACCAAATAAATAATGAACTAGCAATTGAAATTTAGAAATGACTTTAATATAAAGGTAAAAAATCATAACTATATATATACATATATATCTTCCGGTGTGGCTTTTTTATTTTATTCTCATCTTAATTGAATATTAAATCTCAAAATTAATTTCTGATCCATTATCGTTTTTTAACAACCTTTATTTTACAAGCCATCAAAACGTATCAGTAAAAGGTTTGCTTTACTAAAAAATATAAAGCTTTTAGAAGCAGAATTAATTTTCCATATAATATGCGCTTACCAAATAACGAGATATTTTGTTACATGTATCTGTAAAATTTCTCTATCTTTACTATAAAGATCTTATTATTCATCTTTGATCTCAAATTACGAATTGGCCACTCAATATTTAAAGAGTGCTAATGACTACGCCTAGAGTCAAATATTTTTTGGAAAAATACAATACGCTTATTTTCAAGCCGTATTTTAATACTATACTTATAATTATTGTAAAATGTGTAGTTTTTGCATAGTTTAAAAAATGAACGTAAATTATTTCCAAATGATTCATTATGTTGGAAGATATTTAAAGGTAGTTATTAATAATTTAAATATATATATTAATTTAATAAAAAGGGTAGAAAAGAGCATAATGGTGACTCCTGATAAATAGTATCACATCGACTGTTACAAGCATTTACACATTTCATATTCCTAACACACACAGAATACATCTGCGTAAACAAACTTAGATATTTAATAATTCCTATGCATGTCAATGCTATCAACATAAGAAAAGAATTCGATTATAAACGAAATATGAATATAAATTTTATTAAAATAAAATTATTTAAAAATTGACATCTCATAATTGTGAGATAGTAAATGAAGGATATGGAAAACGAATTTGGATATGTTTTACATTTTAGTGGTGATATTTTGAATCAAGTTACATTTGATGATAATACAAAAAAAAATTAAATATCGTCAAGTGATTATTTGTGACAGAATATTAAACGATAAATATTTCAATTTAAAAACTTCAAAAAAGTGGCTTCTCTTTTGTTCGAAGCCTCATTCGTCGGCCTTTGTACCGCTGCATTCTTAAACTTATTTATTAGGCGCACATAAAATATATTGAAAACATTTATAAGCAAAACGTTCGTGACGTTTACGGCTCCGATGATATTACCTATTACATAATTATACTACTCCGTTATAATTTATTCAATGATTTAATAATAAATGTTTATTTTATAGCCGGCCAAAGTCTCCGCGGTGAGTACATCATTGCTAAGAAATTCCCAACACGGCAAAAATGTATGGAATTCATTTTAACATTTCGTTTTTTCTTTAAAAACGACGATAAATTCTCTTCGATTTATTAAAATATTTGTCAGCCATATAAACCTCTGAGTATTTGTGGAATATTAAAAAAATATAATAAAAAAATCAATTTCATGATTATAGCTTCGTTTTCATATCATTAATTATTGGCTAAATTCATAGTAATAAAGACCCGGAAACCAAAATACATCAAACATTTAATAATACGTGTGATATAGTTTGAATAAAATTTCGTTAAATAATTTAAACGCACAAACAAATAAAATACTTCTAAAAGAATCCGTTTTTGCATGTTTATTTTCGACAAGACGACATTTTTTACCTTCTCGTTTGAAAGAGGTCCTAAAGAGTATGTTGAAATGTATTAGACATTCAAATACCTTTTATTATTCGTTCTTTTCCCATCGAAAGGATGTAAAAACATATCAGTAGTACTGGGCGGACCCAGACATTACAATTTAAAATTAAAATTGTTTGTGTATACATTCCGATAATTACTTTTTACGTTTCTTCGTAATACAATATACATATATGCAGAAATGGTTATGGAATAGCTAAAAAAATATAACTTTTATAAACTAGTGAGGTAAGGGAAATTTATATCAGCATTTTCTTATGATTTGTTTTTTTATAATAATATTAATTTTCTCCTAGTGCAATTATTATGTATTTTATCATAATTATTCTTTATAAAATTTAACCATGGTTACTTACCTGAAGCAGTTTGTGGAGTTGATAATACAGTACTGATTTTAAACATAATCTTTATACGAAAGCTATTAAAAATAAAACTGCAATTTTTATCTCAATTTCTAATAGTTAACATTAAAACTGAAGTTTTTCGAGATGAAGTGTGAATTATTGGTAGAAGTATGAACATTAATGTCATTGCAAAATAAACACTATCATTTAGGTGTTATCGGAAAATAAAATTTAATTATCCACTTATATTATATTCTTGAGATAACGAATAGGTTTTTTATAATAAAATATATAATTATTGGACTGATTAACTTCTCGTCTTTTCCTGTTCTAAAACACAGAATTACCTCCTGTCATATTATTAATTGCATTTTGCATTCACGAATAATCATTTTAATTATATGACGTCATATTATCTCCATTGCCAGTTAAATTTATTTGTTTTATACTCGTCCATTTGGAATACTTTAATTTGAAAATGTGATTATTTATTAAGTTGATGAATTGAACGGAGATAAAATTTACTCAATTATTTATCGAGCATGATTTCTTGTATATTGGGCATGGATTGAAGTATAGTTTAAAACGAAGGATAAATCTGAATCAGATGCGACCATGCATTTTTAATAGATAATTCTATCTTATATTGGTTTGTATGTTCTCAACAACTACACGAGGAATCGATGACATCTGTTTTTTTTACAAAGTTTATAACTAACGTATTAGTAGTAATACCAATACGGAGTGCGATGGTTATATTTAATGCAATTATTCTTAAGTGAGAGTGAGTTAAGATGGAGTTATAATGGATTTTTTTTAACTCTCTAAAATGGATTAATTTCTTTTTTTCATCCTTATTTTTATTTACTTTGTTTTTATGGATAGATTTTATGCCATCTTTTAAATGCTTTAACCATGTTAATTTTAATTTTCCAAGTATGAGAAAACACAACTCAAAAAAAAATATAAGATACATTTTTTATATACATTTACTTGTTTGTAAGGTATTATGAACATCGACTAAAATATTAAATGTTTGGTAATAATATGAAATGAATTGACTGATAAATTAAGTCAATCATCTCATGTATACCGGATGGTATTGCTTAAAATACTGTATCTATATACATTTTTAAAATTTAATATATGCTTATAAATTTGCAACATTAGACACCCAAATATCTTAAGAAAGCGTCTGATATCTAATCTTCGACAAAAAAATATATCAAGATAAGTTCACATTGCGGAGACCTATAGATTCCATATTCGCAGGACACGTGGTAAAAAACACGATGTGTTAAATGAAGCAGTGTGTATAATTTTATTGCCTAATTAAATAATATTTAAAATTATTTATAAATTCATTCACACAGTTTTTAAAATTTACATTTAATTTTTTTTAAATTTCCAACCGTATCCTAATGAATTTAATCTGTTAAGGTGTATACATTTATTTGCTAATAATTAGACACCTTCGAAATAATAAACATATAAAACATTCCGTAGTAAAACTTGTTATTTTTGATAGAATATACTCGTATAATTTTTTTTTTTGATCTGATTGGTGACTAACGATTATTGTCCGTTTATTTATTTATCGAATCAACATCGAATATGTAAGTATATTATAACCTTCAATTTTTAATAGTAATCAATATACACATTGCTTATAAAACAGTTAATTTTTTTTTAAATATGTCCACTTTAACATCAAAGCGTAAAATTATCATCGTGATAATAACGTACAGACATTTAATTTGCTTTTTGATTTAGCTATCATTATTTATGTCTCCCTGTATGTATCTAATACACATTTTAGTTTTTTTCTTCTCTAAAAAGCAAAATCATTTTGTGATACTAGTATACTTTGTAAGTAATATATCAATTGAATTAACAGTTTTATTTTATAAATATAGATCAACGGTAAAGTCTCTCGTTATAAATGGATAACTTGCATTTTAGGCAGTGGAATATTTTATTTTTTATAATAAAGATTAACAATTTAATGTGGTCTTCAATAGAAACAATATCTTTTTTATAGCCATAGTACATGCCGAGATAATAAATATACGACTTTATTTTGCAAACATAAAAATACATATTAATATTAATGAATACATTATTGATTTAGCCGGCATTTATTTTGTAGCATTTAATTCAGCCCTATTTCACTACGAAAATAAAACATTGTATTGTGTAAAGGCTATATACACACGAGTATTTTTACAATTTCATTTAACGAAAAGTACGTAAGTTTTCATAAACATTATTAGATGGGAATTACCGGCCTCAAAGTTACATCTACAAATACCTGCAGTATTCTATTACGTGCGATAGTATATTATTGTATAGTACACATTTCAAAAGATTTCATTCAAAATCTGTCACTTTTTGGCTATCAACCATACAGTCTTTAAGAGCTTCAGTACAGCAAGGGCTATCAAAATAATTGTACTAGGTTTGGCACCCAATTAAAACTTTCATTATTCTATAATTTTCAAGGCATGTGCTTAAAGCTTTAGAAAAAGTGGTGCTTCCAATGGAAATATGCAAGTTCTATAGTTTATTCTTATTCTGTGTTGCATGTCCATAGATAAAAACTACCGAATCGGGTAATGTAATGGCATCATTGTTAGGTCGAATGTTTATGGTTGTATCGCCAGCCCCGTGTTCCTGTTACCAGCCGGTCCTGTTTCATTATTATTATTTCAACCAGTCGGCAAACTTGATATTTATACGCGTATTCATTATTTAAAACGTACGCGCGGTGAAATCCGATGCAAATGGGAAAAGGCTTAAGACTTTGCGAGAGGGGAGGGCAGAGGATTGCATGTCCATTCAATCGCAAAAAGGCGTCGAGTGCGAGAGGACTCTTAAATAAACAAAATTAATTCATACTAACACATTAAAAAAATCATCATGATAATTGCATAATCAAATTGAATTACAACTTAACAGAGGTTTTTAAAAATGTAATTATAAAGATATTTCTCGATCGGTGGAAATGTTAAATTTTCTATAGTTAATTTATTTAATAGTCTTCATAAGCCCACAAAGTGCGAGACTCAAGCACTTTAACAGGTTAATTATACCATAATTCAACATTTCAAAAGACTTTTTGATAGCCAATTTGATTATTCGAACATTTTCAATAAAAATATAAACATTCTGCATATCATTTTTGGCCTGTTCGTTGGCTGATTGGTAGGTGCAAAGCTTTTGAGATAAATCTGTCAGCTGATTAAAGGGTTTTTAAAACAAATATATGGGAACTTTTTCTAAAAATATTTTTGTCTTATTAAGTTTTGATATTTTATTTCCTTTACTTTTCTCTCTTCAAATAATTTAATCATCCTAGAAGATGATTAAAGAGACGTGTCCATGCTAAAAAACGATGAATCTTGAACACCGAAAGCTGAATATTCAAAACACTGTAATGTTAAGCACTTTAACTAGATTTTTTATGCAGAGAAAGGTAGACAGTTGACAGATATTATACTCTTTAAAAAAAAATTGGTATTTTTCATTTGGTATAAAAAAAAATTAAACTTCTAGTTATATACCTCTAAGTTGGAAACTATGTATAACTGAATATAAATATTTTTACAGAGTACGTGACGTTTTTTTTCTCAACTATGTAATACTCTCTTTTGTATATATTTGTGTTTGTACTGCAACGTTTGTATTACAAAGTATAGATGTATAATTTTTAATCATAAATGCAAACAGATTACATACTGTGCTAACAGCATATTTTCATACTGTTGTTACGGTACAAATTATCAAGGTATTGACGTATGTATGATAACATTACTTACTGTACACCATTGTTACAAAATGAAACGTAAGCGTACAACATAAAATGTCTGTTATACACTTATTGAAATCGAGATCAAGTTTAAAACGATCTTCAAATCGATGTGACAGTGGAATGAGCATAACGCATCTCCGCCCCTGTGAAATCCGTCTGATGCAACGACTGTGTTTTATTCAAGCGTTGCAAATAATATATTTTATTCGTAGGCCAGAGTGCACCAACCTGGTTTAATTAAAATCTAAAATACACGTGCTCACTTAGATCACTAAATTACTTACTTCGAAAGCTCAGTTTAGTTAATTACCTTGTAAAAAGCTTTTCTATCATTGGATTTTAAAAGTTACGGATTATGCATTCGATTTAAAGTGAGTGAATATAATATTTTCTTTTCTTTCTAATATAATTAGTGTTCTTTTAATCAATTTTATATAAATTTCTCGCACTCTAGAGCACGTAAACAGGATTTTCATTGTGTTGAGTAAATGTTTGACAACCAACTCAAGTGAAACATAATCTATCAAGAGATATCCTCACATTTCGGAGATCAATACGTTGCATTTACGGAGCGAACAAGATGTAATGTATATTTGTACTTATTATTGAAAGTCCCTGTCTTTGCACGTTGAAAGTTGTCATTTGGTTTACCGGAGACGTCAGTGTGGGTCATTGAGATATGTGAACCCTTTTCTACGGCGGAGTTTTTGGTTAGCCACACCGACACCTGCCGTCCGCAAAAGTGTTAAGAATAGAGGCCAAATGGCACAATCGTCCTCCCTATACAGCCGGAGCTTTTTTTTCTCGCGGCTCGGCTTTCATACGAAAAAAAAGTGTTATCATAAAAACCGTTTAGACTGGCAGTCTTCACGCCATGCCTACATTATTGTGTCGTCGAGTTTTTTTATGACGACTCGCACAATAGCCGAGTGTGATTTATTGAAAAATAATAAACATACGATACTGACAGTTTATTATACTCATTGAATGCCGTCAGATCAATATTTGGTTTAAATGCTCACTTAACAGTCGGACATCAATCATGTTTATGAATATATTAAAATATTTTAATAGAACGTTAAAAATAACATAAAATTAATAATAAAGGGAGAAAAACTTTAAAACTCATATATTTTTCTATCTATTTTACTTTCGATTTTTACCGCTCCGACTGAGAAGATTTCTAAAAAAAGCTTAAACATTCAAATGAGAGTTGAAGTAAGATGCATTTTAATACAACATTAACAAGTAGCCAGTGCACAGAACGATCAATCAATTTATTTCTATAACTTCAATGATAATTTACATTTATAATACTTATTCAGTCTCGGTTACCCAGTTCGTAAGCATGTGCATTTCGGTACGGTTATTATGAGTTCTAATCTTATAACTTGCGATGTCGATGGATTTAGCAATTGGCTGACAATACTTGTCAAAAAGATACGGCGTATATTTTTACACGTAGAGTGTTTTGCACTCAGAGCCGAGATGGTTACAAAAATATATTCAAAAAATAAAACTTAATAATTAAGCGATGTACAATTTTTCAAAATAATCATATTTATTGTGGTTACGATTATTTCACTAAATTATAGCTCGTACATTTGAATCTTGTAAAATTAACGGATGAAGATTCAGCCAATTATGAAATGATAATCATTTATGAATCAATTTGTAGAAATATATACCGTGGATATCTTACCGTGACAAATACATTTTTCTTTTGAAACAGTTATTTCTATAAAATTACTGAGGTCTAATTGATTGTAGTTTTTTTTAAAGTTAAAATATGAATATATTATGTGCTGTTTATTTTTATCATTCCTTTCAATTGTACACATACCTTGAGTAAATTGTTATACATACGTATAATATACATAAATTGTTCAAATATACACGTCATGCATTATTTATAACTTTCATTTTGTGGCTTGTACTTTACAGCACGCATATTAAGTGCGTTAGTACAATAAGTCTACTTGTATTTGAGGAATGTAAAAAATGTATATAAGTTTGACAGCGTGCGCCGTTGTGAAGTTATGAAAACAATTAACAACCACCGAGACTTACGCACGATTATGACTCTAAAAAACTTACACTAATACTTAGTAATTTGATACATTCGAGTGAAATTATAATTGGTGGTTAATTATTGTAACTAGAAGTTGTAGAATTCGCGTGATTATAATTGCAAAGCGTTTCTACGTGAATGAAAATGCGCCCTCGGAATTTTTTCTTCGTGTGTGTTCTATTTATTCTTATATAAAGAACACGTTTCAGTTTTTTTTTTAATTATTGTTTAATTGACGCAATGTCTCCGCAAATATGAAGTCTCGCGAACTATTTTAAATAGAAGAAAGCAGTTTTATGTGTGAGCAACATTTTCAAATTCTTATTAGCGGAAGTGAACGTTTAATATGCGAACGTACGCCTACATGGAACGTAGATCGGGCGCAAAATGATATTATCATAGGGACCAAAGTACTAAAGGAAATTTATTAAACTGGTTTTTTTCATATGGTTTAAGTGATATACTATATTTTGAGGCCCAACATACGAGCGAAATAGCAAATGGTTAAGTTGTTTATTTTAAATTAAGAACAGTTTAACTGTTGAAAAGCTTCCATATGGATGGTTCATTACCTAATATCCTTTTTATAATATGTCCGTTCTGTAATTACAGCATATGGATCTCCAAATCGTAAAAATGTTCATATGTTGAATATATGCACGACTAAAATGAAAAAAACTTATATTGAAAAGTTTTTTCACTAGAATTAGTTCCCTTCCAATTGCAGAACCCATCAGGTTTTCAGGCATTAGAACTTTTAAAAATTCCTAGTAACTCTGGAATTCAAGCTTCCATATTCTAGTTTCACTCCGCGTACGTTTACCTCTAGGCTTCACCAAATATCACAAATGTTTGGTGTTGTTTTTTGTTTTTCATTTTTTATAATGAATAAATATCGAATAGTATATAAATATGTAGTCATATTGGTTGCTGAACTACTAAATGCATTACTCTGCACAAAAGGTCATAGGTTCAACTCCTGAAGATGCATAAAAACGATAATTATGTATGTTTACTTACCAAATCACGTTATTGTCTTCTCATTGTCAGAGTATATTTTTGGTTTTATGAGTCATTCTTGTGAGATACAAAAATCAATAAAATAAAATTTGATGATAGAATAAATTAGTCAGCTCTGCGAATATTTAATTATTAGATAAAAAAAAATAAGTTTTAAAACTTGAGATAAATATTTAGGATGCTATCACAGAATTAAATATCTATACAACTTTTAACCATCGCGATGCGAAATAACAACGAAATTTGTTACTTAAAAACCCAAAAAATAAAGCTACAAAACTACGAATAAGTCACAAAAATACGTTTTTATTCAACGTGTTCCTCTTGAATCCCTCGACCTACAGCAGAGATAGTCAACTAATCATTAATACTTATATGGTTTGACAATATATCGTTTAAATACTATTAAATTTAGTGTAGTTAAACAAATGCTCAAAGTACATTACATCAAAAAGCTGAAGTACTCAAGAACCGGATGTTAAGGACACCTTGTTGAAAGAAGAAGGTTTGATGGACGAGCGTCTTTCATTATTTTTCTCCGATTTTCCCCTTAAATATAGCAAAGTCCTACACCAAGTGAATTTGGTTGAAATCAGTTTCAGCACTCTATTGCAATAAAGAATATAATGCCAGTTGTTTTAGGCAATATGTGTAGGTATGGGTATATCGTCCTTTATACTAGTTTCTAAATATTTTAAGTCATCCATCCGGGGTATGTATTTGAATAAATTGGTTATATACTTTTTATTAAAACTTTAGCTATGATGAAATTGATTATTTTTAAGTATCGTTATTTTTTTAGGAATTTTGTATGTTAATTAAGACCTTGCGAATTTTATCTGGTTTATAATTTAGGAAAACATTGCCGCATAGAAAAAGTTTTAAAAAATACCCTTGAATATAATCCAAAGACCTTTACTCGGACCGTAGTCTCATTGCAATATTTTCTTGCTCAAATAAGATTTTTTTTTTAAATTTTATTTGTTGATATTTGTCTAATTTGTGGTTGGTATCATTTTCCAATAATTTTCCACCGCTGGCATAAAGGGCGTACAAAAAACCAAGATGCGGACTAGTAAATAAATAAGCGCAAAAAGAACAATGACAGAATTAACACGGGGCCACTGAAACGGTGTGCGAGAGGGACGCCGCATGCCTCCGGCCGCGAGCGCGAACGGGATGAGGATATGCCGAAAATGTCACATCCATAACGATGTTATACTAGTGAACTCACTGTGAAGTATCCAGGGAAGTCTCGTGCTTTATTTTATTCATTTGAAAAAATAAATTTACTGTTGGAATTTTAAATAATTACGATAAAAATTTAAATGAATTGTTTTTTAATTTTTTTGTTTTCTTTCTGTTTCAGGTAAGGAATGCATTCTTTATTCACCTTCAAATTACGTGTTTTTCTATCCATTTGCCAGTCTCCAATGATTTGTAAGTTTTTTTTTTGGTTATAAAAATACAACACGCAAATAGATTACTGGTTATAAAAAATCTTATTAATCATCTTTTAATTTTATCGAGGTTTTTTTTAATGTCAATATTATATTTATAACAAAAAATGTATACCCCTATTATTAAAAATTGATTTATAAAAAAAGTACTACATTTAATAAATATAAATATATATATTCTATAATAATCTAAAGGCAATTAAAATACTTGATAGTAAAATAGACGTAACAAAAGTAATCCATGAGGGAAACATGGTTTTCTATTGAAGACAATAGATTATTAAAAATCAATTTGATTTAAGTGGAATATTAATTATTAAACGTTAAGCAAGTATCAAATGACTTAAATAAATAAAAAATGGTGGAAGTTTACAAAAGTTAATTGAAAATCCAATGCAACTAAGAGATCGTACATCTATATATAAATGTTTTTAAACTATTGTTAGATGTTTAAAACTATTGATTTTTTTAAATGTCAAATGCTTATTTTTTTCATAAAGTTCACATTTGCATCTTCAATTTTAACCATAAGCTTCAATAAGCTGTCAAAAAATCATATATTGAATATTATGTCCACAATTTTATCAATACCTACTATGAATTTAAGTACCGCTTAATACTGTGATTTATAATATATTATACTGATATATATTACTATTATATTGTTTCAATATCATATGTGGCCAAAAATAAATAACTTATAAACACTGTACGTCTTTGGTTTGAAAGCAGAGTTGTCCTGAACGGCAAAAGGAGTGCGCAATTTACGGTCTCCGATACAAATCTCCTCTTTTCGACGGCGGAGTGAAGACACCTGGATGAGAGGGATACAGGGGGAGGGCATCATTTCTACCCATCCCTCTGACTTCCGCTTACGTCTTGTCTCTACCAATTTTCTCACGAGACATGCGTTGTGAGAAAACACAAACTAAAATAAAACTATCGAAAATTCAGAAAAATAATCTTCGAATTATTTCTAGATATCATGTCGATAGCTATTGCGGTGCTAATAATTTTATAATATCGTAGCGTACTTTATAATATAATACAATGCACGTTAAGTTCTTGAATTACCTTGAATATATTATATAAAATAGCAAATGACGCATTATTCAATCAATATTTGAATATTTTAAGTACTTAATTGAAAAGCTTAGAACAACGATAAAACTTCCTAATTAGAACTTTTAAATCTTGATTGGGAAATTTAGCTTTATATTCAGTAAAATATGCTATTTTTAAATTAAAATAAAAAGTTTAGTGTGGCATTAACTTGAAATAATATCTTAATCGAACAGCCATATTGCACGCAAAATTAATTAAAATGCGTGTTAATTTTTGAATTTTTAAAAAAAATATTGTATATTTTATTTAAAATTAATATTAATGTATATATTATTGATAAATTCAATCAGCATTGATTTGATGGCTTTGAATTCAGTAATACTTCAGTAATTAAAAATATTATAATTTTACCGATTTACAAAAAGTTAATTAATATTTAATCTGAAAACTTCTCGAATATATAAAATTAAACGCACTGAGCATTATTTTAGAGGTTACATATCCATATAAAAATTAAATCATTTTTATACCAAGTTTCATTTTTAGCGTTTATTCTTTACAATATGCATAATCGTCTCCCTGATAGCCGAGAGGTTCACAGTCGGAGATTGCCGGATCAGTTTATACAGCTGCCGGTTTTTTAAAAAAAGCAGGACTAGATGGGTAATGGATTGAGCGATTGATTTGACGAATTTTTGTGAAAAAAAAACTCTCAAAACTAAGTATTACTCCTCGTATAATATTGCACCAATGATTTGAAAATTGAAATCATATTTTTTTCTTTATTTAGAGATATTTTAAATTTATGAAATTAAAATAATTAGAACCTATTTCGGCCCTGGCTGTACCCAAATACGCAGTACCCAGTGTCTGCACCCGTCGACAGTACAATGATTCGAGTTAAGCGCTCCGATAAGATAATAATCCCGTCTCGCGATATTCAAATTCTACCGGTCCCGGTATGCGACTCTGCAATTCTCTCGTTTACCGACTCCTATAATAGTCTCCTTTATACGACTAATATTGTATTTTAACTGTGGATAGTACCCCCTAATGTATCACAGAGAAGTTTTCAGTATGGATTCAAATATACACTCATACTTTATTGACCTTCCACTACCTTCACAACTCCATATCTTTAATCTCGGTATTTACCGTGGTGTAATTAACGTGACGAGATCTTCACATTTCTAGAAATGTCTAATAAGTAGCTTTTTAAGAACTTAGTTGCCGTGCACTAGACTCACTAGAACAGACATGGCCAACTCAAATTGCCCCATGGGTCACATCGACGTCCTAAAATTTTCCAAGCGTCACACATGAAAAAGAATATTAGAAAATTTATTCGTTAAAACGAAATCAGCATTAATTTTATTATGTTGTGCATTGTATTTGATTTAATTTGATGATTGATTTGAATTTTGAAAGCTCGTCTGACTATTGACCCATTCAGACGGAATAACGAGCCTGACTCGTGGTGTGCAACCAGGTCCAAAAGTAAAAACCACGAGTCTGAATAACTTTATTCGTTCCCTAATAAAAAAAAATATATATATTTATAAGTTTGGCATTTCCTTTTTTACCTTTTTTTGCACCTTTACCTAAAAAATTAAATGCTGCTTCAAAATCAAAATTTTTGAAAAAAAATAATGTCTGAATGGGTTAAAATATAATATTATCATGCAACAGTAACATTAATAAAAAAATGTCTACAATAATTCTCGTAAAAAACATTGTTTTCTTTTAGAACCGAACATGGACATTGATTATTATAGTATTTACAACTTATAGCAAGTAATTGACGTTCTATTTTATTTTATCTTCAATTGTTATATTTCGGATAGCTTTTTTTCAAAAGTCATCGTAAGGCTTTATCCACGAATTATATGTATAACGTGAAAGAGATTATGACCGCGGGCCACGCAAAAGGATGCTAAGGACCAAATGTGGCCCAAAGACTGTTGATTGGCGAGTTCTTCAGTAGAGTGTGCATGATTTTTACTCTACTTAAACTATGTATAATTTACATATATGAAAATTTACCGATATGAGCAGTTTTTATATTTATTTGAAAGCTACATGCCAACCATGTCCCTTCCGTAATTAGAGTATATGGATGTTAGGTATATCGTGATAAATTATTTTATGCGAGAATTGTTAGATATTCAATAATCCAGCAGATGTTGGAATCGAACCTGCAATCTCCGGATCCAAAGCGCTCACGTTAACTTCTCGGCTACTTGAAAGACTTTTACAATGTACTCATACAATTGATATATTTTAAGCCATAAAAGTTTTTTTTAAAGTGTCATATCGATTTTTACATAAATCAATCATTATTGATTGTGCATCCATGGCAACCATACATTAATGAATAAAATAAAGATTTTTTACAGAACTTTAACCTGCAACTTTTGATGCTGAAAAAATATTAAGTTAATCTGTTATATTGCAATATTGCCACTGAAGTTATAAAATAATTTATAAAACAATCTATAGAATTAAAAAGTTTTTTGCACAATATATTAATTCCGATAATATCTATTATTCGTTTAATTATCCTAAAATATTAATGTAGTTTGTCTCGATATCATAAAACAAAAAGTTCAATTTGCATAATCAATACATGATAGCATGATGTAATAGCACTGATCATTGATTATGAGCATTATATGTTTGTGGCGGCATAAATCTTTTGACATTCCGTTTGAGAAAAAAATCTACGTTTACTAATAACATTGTATTGATAATATCTACATTAAAGAAAGTGAATGTTGTATGTTTTGCAACTTTCTTATTATTATTTTTTACTAAACATTACAGTGCCTATTTCTAGATAGTATCTGGTAGTTTAATCAAATGGATAGTATACTGTTAATTGACAGTATCAAATACCGTATTATTTCTTGGAATAACTTTCCGAAATTCCCGTATAGCACAGTATAAATTTTGAAACTCTCACTATTAAAATCATTAAAGATTGGTAGTCTTGTAAAGTTAATGACATTTAAGTTAAAATTTGAGACATCAAGTTGACTATTATATAGTTTACAAATAAGTGTTGTAATTTGTACGAATTAGCTTTTAAAAGCTTTTTAAGAATACAAAGTCATATATTTAATTTTGCTTCTATTTTTTTTGACAATATTATCGATCAATAATATAATATAAACTAAAAATTTTAACTAAATTAGCAGATATTGAGTTCATTATTAGGAGCTTTCGAAAAATACTATCGGCCAAACTTCTCTCAATGGAAAAACTTGTTTGCTCAATTATGTAGCTTTTTGAACTTGTTTAAATACCATATTATTACCGTTCCCGAGGCATGTATCACAATTATCGCAAATAAATTGTCAGCGTTTAAATTTTTGGTTTGCCGATTCAAAAATTTGCAAGAGATGCTAAAATGTCTTTCAGGGTATTGCGAATTAAAAGCGACAGCACACCGACCATACAAGGGTACCCAATGCGATGTTAATTTTGAAATTTGTATCTGAAATATATGAAAATGTAGCAATACTTGTTGATAAGTTGTTTTTTCACAGTTTTTTAATTTTATATCAACGCCTATACAAAATATTCTAGTTAAACGATTATGCAAATATTATGTTTTTTAAATATTTTGAGAGAGTCGCCAAATAAATACGAATTAAGTACGATTTGGGTTTGCAGCTCAAAAATTAAAATTTATAAAATCTCAATTATAAATATAACAAAATGTAATGCGTTTTATTACATTACAACCAAACTATAATTTATAGAACTTAAGTTATAAAGATATATGTATAATTTATGAGTCTGTATTTCGAGTTAAAGTAATATAAACATTACAAAAATGTATTCCAAAATATTTTTGTAAATATTATTTTATAATTAGATAAGTTTCAAACTTATATTTGTATATTATCTATCTTAAACTGATTTAAAACTGAACTGTTGTAGTCAAATATTTACTCAAGTTAAATTAGCCGGCATATTATAAGAAAGTGTATTCATATTTAAAATATGTACTTGTACAGAAATTCCATGTTTTTCTTTTTTTAAATAATGCCCCAATATACAATGATGGCTTGTATTCGTATAAATGTAAAATAAATATTTCTTTTGATACGCATTGCCCATGCAATCTGTCCGCGGGTTCAACCCTTCCTTGTTACAATTCAGGTCGTCCTACGAGATAACAGTAACGAAGTTTCGACGGGCATTGCCAAGCTCTGGTTTTCGTGTAGCTGCAGAGAGTGACAACACTATGCAGACATTTTGCCATTTGGGCTTAAAACAATGTTTTAAATTTGGCGAACGGCCAACAAAGTACATTTATGTATACTTAAGCAACTATTCATCTCAGCCATTTTATGTTAACCAGGGAACTGATTGTGTGATTATGTTTTCAGCGGCCTGTAAAGTAATAAATTTAATCCATTACCTAACAAATATTTCAGTTTCCAAAAATTCATCATTGTTTCATCAATGTTTTTTTACCACGTTTCATTATATTGTTTTTTAACTTATTTTGCATGTTTATCACGATGCGTTGTAATGATCAGATATCAAATAATTCTTCATAAAATTTTCTTTACATTATTATACAAACTGGAGTTAACACCGAATTGACTTTGTAATGTTATAAATTGATGTATGTATTTCATTAAAACATAAACCCACTATTGGATGTATTATTGTTAGTAGTAACTATGGTAAACAGCACCAGTTTGATCTTGTCAATAAATTGAATATAAACTTGTTCGAGGTCTGTTTTTCCTTTGAATCGTCAGTCGATTTAGGTTATCCTAAATCATGCCGGAATTCCTGAAGCTTTCCAAATTCATACCGTTAATAGTATCTGGTGGTTTTAGAAAATGCTGGTAAATAGGAGACATCTATATCACATGCCATAGTTAGTGCTTTTAGCATCGCTGCATGATTTGTAACATACAAATAAGCTACCTAAATTATGATTAATTTAAAAATCTAATGACTTAGTAATTAATACATAACATTCGTTTGTGCTGTTAATTTGCCCAATTATGATTTAAATTAAGATTTTTTATCATTCTAACATTTTTATTTTATTCAATATCAACTTTTTCAGCATAACCATGCAAGTATCTATATAGCTTCCACTGTACAATGGGATGCAAAAATATATGCATAAATCGTATTTCCTGCCTCTCGAAGGCTGTGTGTTCCCCAAAAGCTATCGCACGCATTTCACTGTCACTTCCATTGGCCACCGCTGTCCAAAGCTGCAGCCGAAAAGATCAAGTCAAACCTCGTTCATTGTGTGCACGGTGTACACTGTCTTAGTTTTGAACATCAGCGTTTCTCACTGCATGGTCTGAGAATGAATACCACAGTATTAAATTAAAGTGAAACTCAATATATATATATAGTATTTTATAATATTGGATATGTATTTTTTAGTTTGATATAACATTTTAATACACGCCTCTTTCAGATGTAGAACATATGTTTATTCGCAGTATAAGGATAGATTTATTAAATGTTGATCGCAGGATTGAAGATAACCGTTCAATTTGATCTTTTTTTTGAATAATTTTTATGTTTTATATCATTATGAATATCGAAAAATTAACAACTTTAACAAACAATGACATTTGACAGTGGATCTTAAAGAAATAATAAAATCCTGTTTTTAATTTTATAATTTTGGACTTGATTTAACTAATAGCTCAATGATTAATTAGCTTATTCTATAAAAAAATGAACTTAAGAAGCAAGCAAAGTTATTGAAGAAAATTATATTTTTCGTTGAATATTTGTAGAAATAAATATAAATGTAAGGCAGAAAAATAATCAATAAACGATATTTGTTTGCATTTTAGACGTGAGCATACTTTATGAATATGTATATTTTTAAAGAAAAATGCTCTTGTAAATTTATTATGATATCAGACATATAAAAAAATATATGCTTTCTCTAGCAAGGTGTTTTGTGTAGAGTTTTGAAAACACTGGCCTTTACAGTGCCTTGTGGTTTGCCCTGCCGACTGTCACCCGCGCCTGTCCGAAGCAATGAGATTGGAGAGGAGCTTTTTCAGCAATGAGAGAAAGGGCCGTGCTTTTTTTGAACATTTTTATGCCGCCGCGACAGAAAACTTGCAGTAGGCCTTTGAAAATAAGGATCGAAATCCTCGGTGACAATGTGGAGCCCTGCTTAAGGGGCCCCCTTGTCTCGTCAGTTAACTCTGCGTCTCCGCGCGCATTCTTCGTGCCTTTTTTTGTGTTTTTTTTTATTTTTCTTCTTTCTTTTCGGCCGCATTTTGTTTCGTATTTCTGCATCGACTTCTATTATCATTTTAAGTATCGGCCTTTTTTGTGATTGTTTATGCTTTTTGTCGCTGTTTGGCGCGGAAAATGTCCACCGATCGCGCTTTTTATGAAATGAATCATTTTTGTCGTCGAGCGAGTTAAAAACAGGTTTTTATATTCACTAAATTCTATTTTTTCAATATATTTTTTCAGCAGAAACGCTTTCTTACAATATTTTTTCTAACTAATACTATTATATTTTACTGTTATTACGGTATCTAAATTATTATTGATTTCACAAAATATTACACAAACCGTTTAAAAATTTCATTCTTGTTTTGAAAATTGTAATTAATTAAAAAATAATGGTTTATTCAGAACCAATCTCTGAATATCAAAAATATTTTAAATACTATGGGGCTCTAATAGTTATATGTTGCTAACAGCAATCTTTCACTAATATTTGAATGCCAACAAATAATCTCCAAGAAGATAATAAAATGTCAATATCCACAGAATCCATATGTTCCACTTTGAAACAAAAATCTTAATCAACTTTCAAAATTAACACCGTTACACAATATGATGATGAATTTAAATTGACTTTTTTATTTACTTAAGTCGTAAATGAAAATTGTAGGTTTATTTTATTGTCTGTACGTGGGTTTAAATAATTTAAAATTTTAACAAATATTTATCGTTAGCAAATGCAAATTTTACGTGTTTTATGTTTTTATTGATTAAATTAAACGATTTCGACAAAATGGATAATGACATTAAAATTCAAATTAACTGTTCATATAAGCTACTTAACAACGTACTGCTTACATGTGTTTTTATTTTCATTCATATATTATATAAACATCACCATAAACTAGACGGGAAATATATTAGAAAATGTAATCAATAAGTGATACTTTTATGGCACCATGTTGTATCCGATGCATTTTTAATCTATACTGAACTAGAGTGAATTAATTTTGTTAAATATTAGAATATCTAAAACATTGATGTTTCAAATATCTATTAAAATGCTAATTAATTATTCATGTCTTTCTAAACTTTTATATAAGCGCACCTAACAATTTAATTTCAAAATGCTTATCATTTATATTATAACCGATACATATGTACACAATTATTAGGAGACATCTCTTTCACATTTATCAACAAAAAAAAACACGTGAAAAAAATGTTGTATTTTATTTTAAAATTTGTTATATTTTTGTAACGTTGTAACGTTGTATTTTATTTTAAGTAAATGTTGTATAAACTTTAAAAGTCACTGTAGTGCATTTTTTGTTTCAGACTAATTTTAATTTATTTTAATGATTTATTAATTGACTTGAATGTCACAATATATTTTACTATCTTATATTTTTACCATTTATGTTACAAGGCATGGAAATGTCCACTCTAGTTTATGGATCTTCATAATGTGATTTTTCAAAAGAATTATTTATCACCCAATTGATCCACCATCACCATCAGGTGTTTATTGGTCATCTAGTTTTGCATCTTTAGATTTTTTTTAAATCCAGCAACTGTGAGAATTGAGCCCGCAATCCCTGATTCCTAAACACAGACCCCGACCTCTTGGGTTCTGTCTTATGCTATTTGTATTACACAATGTTATACAAAATCAAGTAATATATTTATTGAAAAAATAAGAGTTTTTAAAAAATCTGATGTTTTATGATTGAGAAAAATATATCTCCTTAATATTAATAAGAGTATTGATAGTTTTGATGGTTTGAAAGAAGATATATATGCATACAAATCGTTTGATTGCTATTTACATATTGCATAATGATACCGAAATGTCAATGCTGTCAATGAATATGTAAGATTGGAGGTAATTTGAAATTTCGAACCAGTTTTTCTTCTGTTCTATAATTATTAATTTTGTATATCCGTTATCAGTCGATGAGATCTAATTAAGAAAACTGATAACCAATGTGGAAATGACATTAAAATTGTCATCTGTTTTGCATAAAAAACAAAACATTCTCAAAGATTCGTCTCTTATCTCCGAAAATCTATGATGCACCAATCGTTTCGTTGCAAATACGGATGCCATTCACTTCTTTATTTTCTTTCCTCAATTTAATTTATTACGGTATACAGGGCCACTTACCGGGTCGGTTGAATTTATTTTTATATCCGTAGCTCTTTGCCCAAAAAATAACGTAACAGACTTTTGAATGGGGCAGAATCGAAATGTCCAATTAATTAAGCTATTGATTTGTAGTTTATCTGACCTGCAAGAGGCTTCGTGTATTTGTTCTCGGTCCGAAAATTCAGCGGACGGATAAATACAAAGGTAGCTTTAAACTCCCAGAGCTTTGTACGAACGTCTCGACTTTTGGCAGAAGGTTTCTTTATTTGCCTTGTGTTTTCCGAAAAATAAATTAGCACTCGAATAATGTTTGACAATCGATGACTCTGGGAAAAATAAATAAACGCAGCGTCTTGAGTATTTCTTTCCATTGAAATTCACTTGACATGTAAAAGACTTGCTTGCAATTTCGATATGTAAATAAGAAGGACCAAATCGGCAAGTGTCTGTAGGCATATTTATATTATCTCTTTACATTGTCGTTCTTTATTTCGGATAATTGACTCAAATATTTATATTCAATTTACGACTTCATCGAGCTAACATTTTTTAATGTCAATCTTTTGTAATAGTATACAATATAATTTGTTATTTCATCGCTATGCATATAAAAACGTTTTCGACACATGTTTGTTTTTGATTCTTCACATCATTAAAATTAAAACAAAAAAAAATGACATTGGTTCCATTCGTTAGGATTGTCATTCAATACAATACTAAACATATGTCTCAGAACTACTCTTTTTAAGTTATTACAGTATTAATCTAATACAGTGATACGTACACTATACAATGGGAGATTATTGTTTTAACACGATGATTGCTTATCAACAATAACTAGCCAATAATTTACCATTATAAATCTACACTTTTATCATTAAATTAAATTAAACTCTTTTGGTTTATAGGATTTTAATCTAGGATGTCGAGCACATGAGCTATATGGTTTATGGCTTCATTATTTAAAGATATGTGATACTGTATAAAAGCAAAATTTATTATTAAATCTCTAATTGGAGTTATACATATGACAGCTGTGAAGATTTGACGACCAAGTGAAATTTATAAGGCTGGGGAAGGTTTTGATCAATTAGATGATAATGACAACGTTTTTGATTATTTTTACAATTAAAACCAGCCATAATGTAATCAATAATAAAAGTTTCGCTAGTTTCTCGCACTTGTATACCTTAATATGTATGATGGGTAGATGCAAAAATAGTTAGCTTTTCTGTATATTTTGTTTTACTTATTATTAATGGTAGAAATATATTTTGAACAACAAAGTATTGAATTATTATAAAACCGTGCTTTAGACATTACATTATATCTATTCCATCGTCGTGTTAAACTCATTTAATTTAAATACACGAGTAAATCAGTTATTAGCACCTTAAGATTCGAAGAAATACGGTACATTACTTGCAAATTACCTGTCTACACTTTCAAACAAACAGTCGTTCCATCAAAATATATTGTACTGGTGCATGATCATGTGGCACTCAAGTTCACCTCTCTTATGCGGACCGCAAAGGCGGTACCTCTTTCGGTGCATGATGATTAATTAGCCTCACTTCACACAGTGATTAGAGTTTCCGCATAACATGCCACTCAAAACAGAACTGAGAGAAACAATGGTCGACCGAATCTAACACCTCAACAGTGTGGGGTGGCCATACAGCACGTCTATCTCTCATACGCAATTCGTCATCGTTTTAATACAATGTCATTTATATGCATGTTTGTTTCAAATCTCCCAACACTTATTTGTTCATTGTCTATCTCATCATTATATTAAACTATAAAATGTATATAAACAATTAGACAGCACTCCTATTTTTACTTCTGTATGTTTTTTACGAAAAAATATTAGGACCGAATATA
>JAGVSQ010001772.1:0-27430 GCA_022683975.1 Rhyacophila evoluta | reverse complement strand
ACTAGCCCAGCGGCATTGTTCGCTGTCTCAGATTTATCGATGAGGTAAATAAATAAATATCAGTTCATTATACATTTCATTCGATAAATAATCATTCAAAGTTTTGTTCGGTTGTATTTTCAGCTTTGTCATGGAATTATGATAAAAGTTTTCCCATCTCTAGTGCGAAGATGGAAAACTCACTTTCACAGCTTACCATGTGGGGTGTCTCTAGTGATAGGAAATAATGGTTTCATTTGGCTGTATCCAACAAGCGGAGCTGATACTCCAAGTGGTGGATTTGCACAAAACTTAGAAGAAGTATGTATCTTTTGACTTGTTCCATTTTTAAGTACATTTAGGTCGTTTAACATTTCCAACCACTTTTCTTCGTTTTTTATCCTCTCAACACATTGACTGCCATGGAATTTTTCATGATTTCAGTCTAAAGAGCCAATTTGATTTAAATATGATACATTATTAAAAACTTTAATAATAGTACATAGTAATAATCAAAAAGCAACTTCTTCTAAAATAAAACTTATAAAGTTTAGAGAAGCATTCGTCGACGCATTGATTGGAAAAGAGATTGAACCAGTTTCAAAAAAAACAAGATCGCAAGAGCTTCATTATTTACAGAGTATTCCACCTACCGAAAAAAAACTGCGTCCGACAGAGTCGTGCCGTTTTTGTAAGTTACTTCTGTCCAATCTTCCAAGAGAAGCCAGCACTTTGCGTGGAAGATTGTTTTAAAAATTATCACAAAACACAAAAATTTATTTCCTTGTATAAACTTTTTCTTTTTGAATAAACTTTGTAAAATTGTATTTTCTGTTCATTTAAGCCAAACCTGATTTTTATTTTCTTTTCTGAGGCCATCTATTCATATTTACACTGTTATGCTACGAGTTTTCTTGTAGCTGTACAAATATGGCAAGTAATGAAGAGACGAGATAACTCGTAGTAGGCAGTCAAAATATTTAAAATATTTTTCAGCAATCTTTTTATACTCTACTTCCTCCATCAATAGATCGTGTGGACTTGCCATTATATGACTTTCCACCAGCCTATACAATCTTTTAAAAACCTTTTTTTATATGTTATGACAGCAAAATGTATAAAATTTATTTACGAAATGTTTCTTTTTTATTTTCTTACATTTTAAACAATTATTTATCTTCACAGGTGGTGCCACAAGCCGACAGGGAAGTAATAGCCCGATTAAGAAACTGCATTTACGCTTTAGCTGCAAGTAAAGTGGTTTTATATGATACCACTATTCTTTATGCATATGAAGAAAGTTTAAAATACGATACCGCAAAGGATTTACTCAACCCCGAAGCTATGCTTGATGTAGCATTTTTAACACAGCATCGGCTTTCTTTACAGGAATAATTTTTAATTATGTAACATAATCAAATGATAATTCTGTTCTCTTTTTTGTATGATCTAATAATAAAAAGTTTATTGCATAATGTGAAAGTGTATACCAGATATTATTTCTGACAACCACTCACAAAAATCGATTATGTTAAAAGGTATTTTTTAACCATAGCAGGTTGATAAAATGTATATGAAAGTATGCCTTCTTACCAAACAATTACATTCCAGACAAGGCATATAACATAAGTCACAAGTGCTCAGTATTATTGCATTAAATCCATGAAGCAAAGAAAATAACACTTTCACTTGATGACCAATTGGTAAGCTATCATACTAAAGTACCAAAAACACAGGTTTTAATCATATTGCCATATAAGAAGTTTTACAAACTCAACAATAGAGGGCTGGATGCGCAATGGGTTGAACGATTGACTGGCAATTGATCATTGTGAAAAACAACTGTCATGGTAATTTTTTACATTCTGGAAATCTCTAAGCCTTACTTTCAGAGCTGATATATAAGTCGTTGCCGAAAGCATTCTGGAGAAATGATCATCAAGCATACAGCATGCCATTTGCAACTCGGGGACTCATATATCCGTATAAAATAATAACCATTACATGGTGGTGATAATAATAACAAACACTTACTAATTTACTCATGTACTGAACTCTCTTTTTACATGTTGGATACATTCCATGCAATACCATGTAAAAAAAGTATACCAATAAAAAATAATGATGGATAGGTTTCCTTGCATAAAAATAAATGGATATCAAAAATGAAATACATTATTGTTTCTTGTATTTCAATTTTATTAAAAAAAAATACTTTTAAAAAACCGTAACAAAATTTATTCAGACAATATACAAATCCGTTTACATAATTAGATACAATATTGCTTTTATCACTAGAGATATCCAGGGCCTGTATAATATTTCTTTTCAAATTCTCATGTTTACTGAATTTAATAAAAAAAAAAACAGTGTCCAGTGTACTATCACGCTCTTATAATCATTATCTAAAAGTTAAGAGGGGGAACAAATTTTTTTGAATATGTTTGTATTCAAAATTTCTTATAACTGTTAAAGTTATATGTATATACTGCATACAGCATTATCATCAATATAAAGGACCCTGGACTCAACATTTGTAGCTGACATGACCTTAAAAAGTGTCTAGGGATCTCCAAGGTGACAGGTATATAACATGAAATGCAAGAATCTCTATATCACCACTTCTATACTCTTTTGGTGAATTCTGGCATCAGTGTTTGACAAATTCAAAATATTTGTGCAAAAAGTAAAACATGCTAAAATAAATTTGAAAACAATAATTAGTCTCTTTTTTTAGTTAGACAGTCAGAAGTGTTGCACCCGACTCTTAATTGCTGGCATAATACTACATTATGATGATGCTAAACTATTTTAACATATTCATTACCGCCATTGATAATATTTTTTTATTTCCAAACAACTTTTTGGTGGTTTCTCATGGCGAAATTTCCATATTGGATCTTCTCAGTAGATCTAGAATTCCTGGGAATTTTAAGAATCGGATACGAAATATATTTGACATTACTTGGCAAATATTAACATTTCTCCGAGTTACAAGATATGTGATGTATCACATAAAACAAAATTTAGCTTCTTGAAAAAAATCAATACATTCTGAATATCTAGTATACTATTGTAAAATACAATAAAAATGCTTGACTTCTGATTATTCAACTTTTATTTGTAGGATATATTTATTTTTGTAAAATAACATTTGCAGAATTATCAGATGTTAATCTATAAAAGATAAATGTGCATTTAGTTGTCACAAACCTTTTTTGGAATGTGACCTTCCTAGTTTCAAATTTGTTTTGAGTAACTCAACTTCTTGTTTTTTAGGTTGTGTTTTCTCCCTTCACAAAATTATAACTTCTTGTTTTTTTTAGCTCGCATAATAATTTTTGGTTTATGCCTCCCTCGAAGTGGGTTGTGCCCCCTATGGGCCCAGGTTAAGATACACTGATCAAAATGCATTACGAGGTATATAAAAAATTCCAATTGTGTCTTATAAAGAGGTTTATATAATCATGTCAACCCATATAGAGCTCTCAAAATTATATTAATCCTCTATATTCTGAAAAATGTCCACTTTTGTAGTTTATGGTCGGCAAAATAAATATCCAAGTCTTTTCATTATATCATAATATTCAACCTCAGTTCAATATTTGCTTGTTTAGTATTTATGTTTTCTTTTGTTTTAAATGTTCAATTTCTATTTCACTGTCAGTACAATATATATTGTATAAAACTTAAGTGCTATTCTAATAAAATATCGAAGTCTGAACATTCAAACCAGCCAACTCCATTTGTGTCAAATGCTCAGGAGCAACAAAAAACTTTGGTGAATATGTATGTTACTACGTGAAGTTGGCTGACATCTATAGGGTATTTTATATATTTCAATTTTTTGTGAATTTCGTGCGTTCTGTGTGTTGTATAAAAATTATAGTTTAATAAAATGGTATCAAAATCCATTTTTCGATCATGGGTGGATTTAGCTGGTTTGTAAATTAAGCCATCGATCGATATGGGAGTCATGTTTTTTGAAAAATGGAAAAAAAAATGTTTTAAACATGAGAATTGTGTTTATACGAAACATAAGAACTCTGCAACCAACATTTTTTTATATTCTCGCGCCATATCCTTCAATAGAAGATAATTACATTGATAATTTTCATCTTCAACGCATTTCACAGTTATAGGATGTATATCCAAACATTTTACGAAGTCTTGTGGGTGTACTTAGGCTGACTTAAGCGGACAACTATATTCTGCTTCTCTCAATTAAAAACTCACACTTCCCAGTTGAATACCACCGAACCACTGGAATCGTATTCTTTTCTTCTACTCTCCTTGTGGTTCACTTTGAATTGGATACTTTATAATATGTCATGTGATTTTCCGATCTGAGACGCCAGGCACATTAATCAGTTCATGATTATGGCAACATTGCCAAATTCTATAAAAGTTACAAAAAAAACCTTACGGATTTTTTAACGTCCGTAATTGATTACATCATGAAGATTTCGAAGTAAGCATCATTAGTTTTTGATAGGATAGTAACAACCGTCCTGTCTGATAATGATTATTTCAATATCATAAACGCCTAATAAACTCTCATATGCAATGTGTTTACCTACATGAAAATTCATAATTTCCGTTGCCATGTGCTTTCAACCATTGACGTGCTAAAATAGTGTGAGAATTGACGAAATAAAACGTTTTTTTTTTTGCACGTTCGCTCCGAATTTTACTCGTAGTTTATATGCATAGGTCTACGTGTTGCGACGGCTTATCCTGATATATTGATTTTTTTATAAACATTGATTGTCAAACAATACATCGAGCCATTACGCATTCAACTCTACATTTTTTAAAATTTGATTATGAATTTTTTGCACACATTGCCGCATTTTTCTTACGATATTCTAAAAAGCTTCCAATTAGGATGACTGTTAGCTTTTTTCTTCAGATAACAGTAATGTTCAATCATTACATTACGAA
The DNA here is from genome assembly GCA_022683975.1 of Rhyacophila evoluta. NCBI lineage: Eukaryota > Metazoa > Arthropoda > Insecta > Trichoptera > Rhyacophilidae > Rhyacophila > Rhyacophila evoluta. The sequence continues at coordinate 22,507 of JAGVSQ010001772.1, read as the reverse complement.
ATATTTTAAAATTCCACATATTTTATGAATATAAATACTATTTTATAGTATTAATACTCGGTGTCTCTATGGTTAAAATTACATCTCATTAATTTAGGATAATATAGTATTAGGTACTTCCAATCATGATGTCGTGTATCGTTATTGTAATGAACGTGAAATTTAGTTTAAGAGCAGCTTTAAAAAACATTGATTGGTGTGTGCAACAGGATAGATTAATCCGTTTTAAACATATGTATTGACCGATATGATAAATACATTGAAATATTTTACGGTATTAAATCTATTTGCTAAATCGATAGCTTAATCTGAATAAATGTTCAGAAGCAACAAAAAAAAATTGATTAATGTGGAATTGGCTTTCATGTGCGGCTGATAGAAAAATCAAAGCTGGTAAAAATGGTATTAGAATTGGTTTTTCGGCCATGGATTGCTGATTTGCAGTTTGGTATATATGCTAAGTCATCGTGCTTAGCTGCCAGTTGCACTGCATAAGTGAAAATTTCCCGTTGTGGATGTTTTCAAAAGCAATTCTAAAAGACTTACCGTAGAATACGTAATTATGTATTATATATTGTATTTATTGTACTCAGGCCTTGTTGAAAAAATATTTTACTCTCCAAAAACTACATATCAATTTCTATCCTTATCGCAAAAGTCGTAATGGCTGACTGGTTCCATGTTTTTTTATATAATAAATATACATACATAGCAATAACTATACCCGTATACTGACGTGTATGTAGGTTTTATACAATCGATACAGGTATTTACTTGTTTCATCAAATTTTTTACCATGTTCATTCCCAAATTAGATGATATGAACCTACACATTGTGAATATATCCACTCCGAAGTGGAATACATTGATCTCCGCAGTGTGAAGACGACTTGATAGATTATTTTTCACGAGAATGTGTGCCCAGTTCTACATTTTTATTAGTTCTTTTTTTAATCCGATAGATGCGGGAATTGAGCCTGGGGAGACCAATGTAGGATTATAATTACATCTCAACTTATTTCATTGAACACGGATATGTTCTAAAATTTGCGAGAAGAAACAAAGTATTCAAAAGACAATATATTATAATATTATCATTCTTTCGCCTCGTGTCACCTAGCATTGGCTCACTGCACATTCTGTGAGCCAATGCTAGTTTGTATATATCGGTTGCAGCCCACTGGTATGGTTAATAGGTTATATGATGTATTTGGCTTCTTAAGAAGAATGGAAAGAATTTGACAAGTTGCTTGGGTCACTGCGTTGATGATAAAAACTTAAATTATATTTACACCTATCTATCTTTTTTCTTTTGCACGCCGCTGTGAACTTACGTCCGGTGAAAAGAGTAGAAGCGCTTGTGACGCCAGACGTGGGTAGAAAATGGCCAATGGGACAGGACAGACGACAGCACATAAAGACAGAATTAAACTGTGAGGTAACTAATGGTTATAATGAATGTCACTCGCGAGTTGTGAGCTAAAATGCCGCGAGATTTATTTATTTGTGTTGGCCAAACAGTAAGCTTGGCGCCGCTCGACAGTGTTGCCAACTAAATCAGCTATGTGAAATGTCCATGATAGAAACTCGTCCCACACATGAGAAAATACCACTCTATTTCGATTGAAAGTAATGTTGAGAAATCCTGATTGATTAATGTTGACTTATGGGAATCGTCCTAGTAACTTATTTCAAATTCTGCAACTTATATTTTATTTTATTTAAAGATGCAATATTGAATTCCACAGATATAAGAGATTGGCTGACAAACAATTCTCTTTCGTAACAGATATCGTAATAAAGGGATAACTATAGACAAAATATTCATTTAAGTCAATGGACATTCGAAAATTACCTGGTAGTGTGAAATTTTGACATTAAGCGGCAAGATACAAAAATAACGGACTATTATGTAAAACTGGGGTAACCCATATAATTAAATATACCAAGAAACTCAAGTGGTAGTTTAGAATAAAAATAAATGTAAGGCTAACCAAAGACGAACTGCATCAAATTATGGTGACCACAATAATACGGTTGTTTTCTATGCACACTACTAGTAAATACACATGTATTATTTCGCATATTAAATTTAAATATTTCCACGTGGAAAAGTGATTTGGCACACACCCATTAGTGTGCGTGCATCACACAACTGAATAAGACATAACGATAAAATTGTTTTCCTACAGTTGGATAATGTCTTGGAAAAGATTTAGGCTAAGAATTCGCTTTTTTTAATAGGAATACGCTGGGTGCTCCATGAAAGCAGCGTATAACATGACAGTATATACATACTTGCAAGACCCTCTTAGCATAGTTAAACCCAGCATTATTCTGAATTCAGCTTGAGAATACCAAAAAAATGTGATATATATTTGCAGGTGGTTGCAAAATGGCGTTCGTGATATTGGAAACGTAGACGTATTGATTAAAGGTAAAAAAATAACTAGCAATATGCAAAGATGATGAATTGATAATGATAACAAATTCATATAATATATACTCCAAATGAGACGACCTTTGTGATAAAAAATAGTGTCAAGATAACCATTTTGTGTACGTAAACGACGAAAGTGAATTTCATTTAGTCATTGGCAGCTGATTAAAACTGATATAAAAAGCAACCATTATCTATCTGACTCACTACCAACAATTTCTTTAAGTCGAATATAATGTATAACTCCATTTCTTATGTCCTGATTGCAATTTAAAATATACAGTCAACTGAAAATTAAGATGACTTCTAATAACATGAATAAAAATTGATTACATTGAAGTTTCAAAGACAAGTTTAGCTACTTATCTTTATGGTCTTTAAAAATATTTTGTATTTTTATGATTGACGTCATTGCTTAGCACACATAGCTTAAAGACGAAGAAAAATTTCATCAGTAATTTCCGCTGAGACAAGATGGCATTTTGCAGTCCTTATCGACCGCAAAATGTAGTATGTGTGTAATGGGCCTTATGTCGAAAAATTATTACGTAAATGTAACTTACATGTATAAGCCTGTTCGGTGTCACATTTCATAATGTGAAAATATAATATATAAATTCGAAATTAGTGCGTACGTATAACGCTTAAAAGTAGAAACTTTGAGCGCACGTACAGCTTGAATAGGTAATTATTTTTAAAATGCTGACGCGCAATATGTCCGGTTGTAGAGGCAACAAGTCTAGCGTGTTTTATATTAAAACTTATCTGACAAGTCGAGTGACTCATTTGCGAAATGCATATCTTAAAAAAATGACTAAGTCGATATCCGCATAGAAACATTCACCATGTTTGTTGAGTGAATAATTACTAAATGACATGGTGTCGTAGTATTAAGAGAGTAGTTGTTGTTATTTCTTTGACCTAAAGATTATACGGCCTTAAACAACTGCAGTCGGCGTACATACTAATCGATGGAAGATACAAGTGGATAATCAGAAACGCCACAATCAGTCGTATGATACGAAAAATATGTGAAACATTCGATTTCAGATTACAATAAAAGTTTGAGGCTCATTTTAAATGTTTTTTCGGGGCAATTATTAACAGCCCTCATATTTATCCATAATGTTTGATAAATGAAATTGCAGTGCCGCAACCCAAGGTGGATCCTAAATTTTTCAAGTAAACTTTTATTTTCCTTTTCTACTTTGCATCTTATTGCTCTAATTGGTGAGTTCCAGCCACCCAAACTCAACTCCAAAAAACATCCATATTTTTCATCACAATAAAATATCTTCTTCCATATCCGCTCCCTAAGTTGAGCATATGGACACCACGTGCCGCCTCTAAGAATCCTTGTCGCTCGCCAGTATTCTTGTGTCTTCTCAGGTCATACCTGAAGCCCTTACCTCCACCGAATACATGATATAGATAGTATTTAGCAGCCTTCCGGGACGCCGACGACCGACCAGCTTAAATGATAGAGCAGATCAGGTTCAGACTCTCTTGAGGTATCCGTAATATGTAACCAAGCCAGGTCCGGCGTCGCAGCTTCACTTTGTGATTAGTGGTTGCACGGTCCGTTCTCTTATATTCTCATTTTCAACAAAGTCATAACACCGTATTCCCAGAATAAAATGCCCTTATCAAAATTGATTAACTGTGCATCTTTGTGTCTAATAAGTAAAATAGTCTAGAATAAAGTTGACTAGGTAAAATAGGTAATTTATTTCACAATATTCTTATTTGTACCTTATCCAATGTGAGAATGTTTCCTATCCCTGTATTACATCCATTCCATTCCGATTATATCCATGCGTCCACATTCATTGCGCCACCTTACACGCACACCCACCGGAATCTGAGACGTAGTACGTGGCGAAGGAGGAAATAAATATGACAAATTTGACCGAATTCTATTTTCTTCAATTTAGCTATTTGGCAATAGTCGCTGTGTAATGGCTGAGATTTAACATTTGAGCAATAGTCGCTGTGTAATGGCTGAGATTTAACATTTGAGCAATTCACAAATTACAACGAGAAATACCGCGAAAACTAGGCTACCTATTTGAAAAAGGATCTGCCATATTATTTCAACAACGTACCAACCTAAATTGCAAGAATATGACCTATCTCTAAACCAGGTCCAGCCAACCCAAACTGCCCCACTGCTTCCGTGACGTCCTGAAATCGCCCCACGGACCGCGCATAAATACTTCCAAATTTTGTTCCAATACATTTTCAATATATCTAGTCTGACTTTACAGCGAAATTAGCACTTCTTATTCTTTTGTAAGTAATTGATTTGAATTTTGAATGCAGACGTATACAGAAAGTATTCAATCAGTGTTAATCTGAAAAAAACGATACTGCAACTATTATAGGTGTGAAGAGAAAATAGTTAGTGATAGAAGTTTTACATATTATGGCCGCCCCGAGCCAAAAAAACGCCAAAGCCCGCGAGTTGACCAATCCTGCTCTAAGCCAACCGAAATTTCACCGACATATGAATAATATTATGTCTATTCTGCGGGAATTTAATCCCGGGAATGCGAGCTCGATTTCCACACCCGGCGAATTTATAAAAATCCAAAAATGCAAAACCAGATCTCCATTGTGTTAAACAGTTATCTGACAAGCTATTCTCGTAAAAAATAATCTATCAAGACATGTCTTCATATTGCGGAGATCTATATGCTACACTTTCGGGGCGGAAATTATCACACTGTGTAGATCCATATATGTACGCCACTTTCAGAGCGTACGTGGAATAAAAAAATCATTTGCCTTCTTCACATTTTCATCAAGTATCGTCCTTGATTGTTATGGATGTTTCTACGCAAATAATATAATTGGTACATGTCTACATATGTATACGTATATTATACAATATCATGAGTTATGACGCAGAAATCTCGTTTGTCAAAATAAGCGCCTCTTTATTTTTCGACGTGCAACCCAAGTCGTTTGGACAAGATCCAAAAAAATCACATTCTGCGGTTTTTAAGTCATTGCGTGCGAGGAATAACAAAAAATAAATTATAATATTACTGCTGTACATATTGCCAGTCATATAAAAACAATATTTAATTTAAAAAGTAAATGCGCAATAACATTATTGTTCAGACACGATAAAAAATCATTTATGTCCAAGAATGTATAATATCTCAATTTTAAATATGTGTGCATCTGATTTAACATATATCTCGGTCCTAGTATAAAAACATTATGAAAATACCTAATTAAAACGTCACGTTATTATTTCAATATTTATTCCCAACTGGTATACATTATTTTCTTTTGTTTCATATTTCCAATTCTCCTCGAAGATTGTCGATGGTCAATTTAAATTACATAATATCGCCTTTTCTGGTAAACAATTAAACAAATATCGGTGTCGGAATCACGAAAATCGTCTTCTCACTGTACAATTCAATTCAGTTCATCGTTTTTTTTAATTTATACTTACAATAACACTGTCTTCTATTCAAATTTTGTTATAAAGTTTTTAAATGTATTATATGTAATTATATATAAGTGCGTTATAATGCAATACTAAAAAAATAAAGTTAAAAACAAAAGATCTGAAATTCTTTTTAAAGAATCATTCAACTAATGTTGCTGATTTCCACTATTGCATCCTATATGAGGGAAAATTTTCTTTAATATATCCTATATGTATATGTGCCTTCTTTCGCACCCGTTCCCTAAGTAGAGCATATGGACACCTCATGCCGCCTTCATGAATCCCTGTCGCACACCAATACTTTTGCGACCTCCCTTCATACCTGTATTCATTCTAAAGATAAAAAACTGACGGCCGTTCAGAACGCCGAAGTCGATCGGCTTAAAGAATATGCAGGTTCAGTTAAGACTCTCTTGAGGCATCCGCAGTATATGGCCGAGCCAGGTGCAGCGTCGCAGCTTCACTGTGTCAGTCATCAGTGGCTGGATGGTCTGTTCTCATATCTCCCTAATATCCACCGCAGGCATTTGTTCTCAAAGCTTAGAATACGATTGTTTTTGGCCTTTTGTTGGTTACCACGTTTCGCAAACGTAGAGCGGCACTGACATAATGCACACGTTGAACAGGCGTCATTTGGTGTTTACCTTGTAAAACTTGTATCCTTGACATTTCCCATGGAATTGAAGGTTGCTCCAGCTATTCCTATTCGAATAGAAATTTCCCTTTGCGAGATGCTATCTTCCGTAATATTTACCCTCAGGTATCTAAAACTGTCGACACTCGATGATCCATCGTTTGTCAGAGGATAATCAAAACTTGGACAGGCACGGTTACACATGATGTTCATCTTTTTCGCATTGACTTTTAGACGAATAAAAGACGAATTTTTGTGAAGCCTATCGATTATATCCTGAATAGCCCCGTACATGTACCAACGGATTATTATACGATGTACGATTAATATGTGAACCGGTTACTCAAATTAATCGACAAAAATAGACTAGAAATGGTACTTTTAGACAAGTGATTTTTGTTTGTATTCTGCCTCTTATCCTACATATTGAAATATTCAAATGATAAGCCGCAGTAGAATCAAAATCAGCTAAGTGCTTAGAGTGGTGTTATTCAGTCGGTTCACATCAAATTGCTTGAGCCGGTTGTTGAAACACGAGCCGGAACATCAATCTGGCTGTTATCATAGAAATGCATAATGTGAAAAACTCAATACATTATTGCGTCACCACAAATAACCCAGTCAATATCTTAAATTTTGCTATGATTGTAAAATTATTGGTGAATTTTACCGCGAAACATAGTAAGAAATTCAAAGTTCTTCATAAAGCGGACGGCGTCCAAAATCTCGAAGAGGATTGTGCAGTCGGTCATGGAGCTGGATGGACCGTAACCCCATTTAAATACCATCGTAACATGATAATATTGTATAAAATGTATGTGCATGATCTATGCTCGATAATATTAACTCCGAAAGTTGACACCATAGAAAGGACACTTGAGTTCCTGTATATTATCCGAAATGCCCACTGTAATTCAAAATTAAGATAATTATGAGGTTTCACTTCACTGACTACCAATGAAATGAAATGTCGATAAGTTCCAGACGGCCGTAAAATCATGTTATTGCATTTAAAGATTTAAGATTCTGCAAATAGTAACTTCCATTGGGAACTTCAATTCGAATCGATGGAAAACATACCTTATCGTTATTTATAAATAAATGTATGTAAACGTACTAAGTTTTTATAAAATTAATTAAGTAATTGCAACAATTATTATAACTTAATACAAAATTTCGGCACGAAGATAACTTGTTGCCCAAATATCGAACCGGTTGTTCATTTTACAATGACATCACTGATTATCTATATGCTGTACGTGTTGACCAAATTCGAATTTATATTAATTGGATTATTTGATTTATAATAATTACAATACGTCTCTGTTTTTTTACGTCATATTGAAATTTCTACACAGTCTGACTCACGTCATGAAATCTACCCAACCCAGTTATACTCTCGTATATCTACATAATAAAAACTATCGGCTGATGTGTTTATTGGAGCTTGATTTCAGATTCAAAATTATTAGAAAAAACACATTTTGTTTTTACCCTGACTTGGGTTTTGCCATTTAGCGTATTCACGCAATCCATACACAGCCGATGCCTTAGTGGTGTAAAGATAGAGAATAAATATTGTGAAAAATATACATAATAGCCACAGAGCTGATTGAATTTAAATGTGATCGGACAGGCCTTCCAACCAATAGACTGATAACGGCAAATGGTGACATTTTTCTCGAAATATGTACTATATTTTCTCGCTATCCGAGAGACAAGTGGCCGCATCGAAACTGGAAAAGGCAGGTTTGATTCCCACAGCTGCCGATATTCATTTAAATCCTGATCTGGATGTCCATCGGGTTGAGCAATTCGATGACAACCAATTATTTTGAAAAAAACTGTCAAGACACGTCTTCGTATTGCGGAAATCGATATACTCTATTTGTGAAATGGATTTCTTCACAATGTATAGATTCAGGTGCTCCGCTTTTGGAGGGTATATGGTAAAATATATAAATATTCGATTCGGGAAATCAGGAAAAACTCTCAGTTAGTCATCTTTGCCTTTACTATTCACGAACAGGTCATTTTTTTGTAAAATCTTAACGGCGGTAAATGGTGGAAAAGCTAAGAGAATACTTCGCCACGTTTACATGCCAGTAACAAAGGTGTATACAATTGTCTAAAATATCCTAGGAGTGTATCAGGACCAACATCACAACATCCTTACAAGTGATTAATGCTCTGATAAACCTTATGGCGGCTAAACATTGTTAGCTCGCCTAGGCAAGTTATTTGTTTTCAACCGAAATACGAAAATGTGATCGGAATTATGCATTAGCCTCAATATCTATTTGAAGATACCGATTACTTAAAATCCTTAAAGCGGGTCCACTATGGATAGTTGATTATTAAGCAGCGCATGTCGCTTTTAATATAGCAATAATAAATATACGTGTATCGAATGCTTTAAACTACGTCAACCAATAGGTTTAGATTCGATGACGATAATATGATCGCAAACGATTCATTATTAACCTGACGTTTATCTCATATTACGTACATGCCGTATATTTAACGTTTATAACACATTTTCTAGTCTACGACTTTATACTATTTTAATACTTTGATAAGAATCTTAGCAAGCAATTTTTATGGGTTAACATTTGGCTTGACGTGGAAGCACAATTTTAAATACGTCATAAAAAATGATGCTGTTTTATGTTCATTCATCACTTACATGTGTAGGTAGATGCTGAATTTATAAGTTTTATATTTTTAATTGCTATGGAAAACCCGATCAGTCTTAAATTTCTTCAAGTGGCATGCTGAGGTATCACTTTATATACGTCATCACCAATTGCCATGGGACTAACTAAAAAACATGCATAGCCTTTATTTTGGTATGATTGTAGTCATCTGGCACAACTAAATGAGCAACATTCAACATATTCATACTTCTGAGATTAAAATTCTATTATGAGAGCGTTAATTTAGCCATCATTTTCACCCTAAATTAACCATGTATTGTTTATATTATACATTTGTAAGCAATTCTCAACATTGTATTTAAAATTAGAAGGGATGAAAATGGAAACATACTTATTTCCCATGACGTAACTAAAATATAAAGCAATGAAGTTTCCATTTTTTTTTAAATAAAGTTTAACATAAGACATCATATAGAGAAACCAATAGTTTGATAAAACTATTAGGTGATCCTAGTGGCGTAGCTGAGCCACCAGGGAGCAGTTGGAGGTGGAAATTAAATAAAATTAGTACGAGAGCTAGAAGAATGAGATATCGCACAATCTGGACGAAAGTAAACTATAGAAGGCACAATGATGTTTCTTGCTCCAGGGCGCTGAATTTGTAGCTAAGCCACTGGGTAAGCCTATTTATAATTGTGTGGTTTCACGATAACCCAAAACCTTATATTTTCTACATTTTAACCAAATGCATTATTAATAGTTAGTTAATTAACATCAAAATACAAATTTCCAAATGGTTGAGCGATTCCTGAATAATAAATACAGTGGTGTAGTAGGGCCCGGGTGAGCCAGAGCACCATCCTGGCACTTTCTTCCTAACCAGGACACCCACCGCCCTGCCACTTTTTTGTCATATACCATACTTTCCATGCACACTCAACAAATATTTTGATGCTATAGTTAATTATTATACACAACATTTGAGTGGGTTTTTTCATAATGCATTTCATGTTAATACATGTCGATTGATAATATCATATTTTTTTCGAAAATGTCTTCAGAAGTATTCGTTAGTGAAACGATCTATGTTTTAACAAGAAATACGAATTTTGCAGCATACAGGCAGACGCAGACTTGTGTCTGTACCAGTTTTTACACAAATAGTATTGCACGTGCTACTACGTCCGTACTCTTTTATGTTTTAAGAAATATTTTCTTTCATATGACGAAAAGAGGGGATCGTTATAATTAAATACCGCCCTGGAATTTTTATACGTTGGACTGAACCACTAAACATTATAATTCCCTTTGCTTAAACCAATGCTTCAGATTTTGGATATTAATACCCTCCACATCCGGAGTGCGTATCGTTTTAAAAAACGCTCTTCGTCGTATTTATGACACACTGAGAAGACGACATAGTTAATTAATCACGATCGGAAGACTGTATTGGTTGGGTCATGTTCACCGTATGTATGACTGGAAAAGAAACTAGTGCCCAATACATGGATGAAACTAGGAGAGGAGGCAGAAGGCAGATACACAATTGTCTGGGAAGTTGGAACAGTCGAGTACCAAATGAGAAAACTTTCGTACTGAATAAGGGCAGGTGGAATGTGTTTTTTTTGCCCAACAGTGTCTGACTATAAATGTCATCTTTTTGATTTAAAAAATAAAGTATATAAAATTCATACTGTATTTAAGTGACCGACAAACGTGACTATTAAATGATAAGCTTTTGGATACGGTTTTGTGCAAGTCTTCTTAGAAAGTTACGAGTATACTAGTTGACCTTCGCAATAGTTTGATATTTGTGGCATTAGCACGTTATCTCAAATGCGTATTCTCTATTATCATTTATTATCAACGAAACATTGGCAGGACTCATTAGAAGGTAGGAAATATTAAGAGATACTGGAATTTCTGAGAAAATGGGAAATATTTACCACTTGTCCTCCGGCAGTGCTGAGAAAGAATACGCAGCCTCGCCATTCTCGTTGGTAACGTAACTCTGATTAGTTATTGACAATAACGTTGTCTTCATAATTCATCAATAAAATGAGCGCCAATGAATGGACATGGCGTTAGTTTATACGAGGCGGACCCGCGGTCTCGAAAATTTATCGTTGCGTCAGAACTCAACGGAAATCGGACATTGTCGCATTGGGAGAGTCAAGTGAGATTGTAAACCTTTTGACGATATCATCGGTCATGCTATATTGCATATCTCCAATGTTTCAATGCGGACCTATCGATTTTATCAGCAATTTTGACAGATACTCCAACCCGATATTGTATACATCACTGGTAAATATGTGTAACCGGCAACCAACTCCATGGGTCTTATTTGACAGTACGATGGTTTAACTGAGCTCTTTTTTTAGCTAATCTCCTTCTAATTGACCTTGCCTTTTGTATTACATGTTTCAACATCTATAATATTATACCATACATGTTAAACGCCTACTCTACGAATGTTGGTAATATTGATTTGAACTAGCAAATTATGACACAAAACAAAGTCACATTATAATAAATACATGTATGTATGTCCACCTGTACCATGAGAACAATGGTTGTAATGAATACCGACATGGTGGGGATTGATAATATCGTGGACAATAATAACCGAATGGATTATGAACTTCGTGGTTTAATAATATTCAGGTCAACGAAAATAAAGACTAAATTCTAAATTATTTAAAACTGGTAAACTTCCATATGTGAGAACGAATCAAAATGTTTGCTTTTTGAGACAATTTATAAGCAGCAGCATTTACGTATGAAACTACTGGTCTAATAGGATGAGAATCCCTATGTAATTTTGGCAAACCATATAATTTAGGAACCAGTGGATTACGGCTTGTTAAATACAACATGTCTTTTGGATTTATAGCAACTTTTAAGCTATTGATCTTTAATATTCTTAATAAATTTAATAAAGATATTGAATTTTCCCTTGTCGACTCTCTTTCTTGAAAACCCGCGTGTAAAAATCATACAGGTAAAGTGACCATTGTCCCTCCTACATGCTTGTATATTTGTAATCTTTTAATTCTCTTAGTCTCAGTCATTTAATCAATAAACTTGGGTGTGCTCAGCATGAATATAATACACAAGGGTTTCAATAATTAATTTTCAATGTGTGAAAATGATAAATGTGATAAAAAATCTATTCCACAACGCGTATCGATAATATTTAAACATAAATATCAAATGGAATGTTGTATTCTGTACTACTAACACATTTTACTCAGTATTTTCTTGAATAGCCATCATTAAATCAAAAATACTTAGAATTAAGCGTATTGTATTTTTTGTTATTAATTGCGCATAGTAAATATTGATAATCAAACAAAGCAATTGCACAATAAATGATAATATTATCATTCATTACTCAGCCTCACAATAGATATTTGATAAATCAATGAAGCATAGGAAATTAATAATAATTTGCGCTACTTCTCTTTCGAAATATTAAAATTAGAGATTATTTCGTCTTTTTTTTATTTTGCATATAATTTAACATTTTTGATCGCAAATCAAAAATTATAAATGATAAGACAAAATGTGTCACCGAAGTAAGTATCCCTCTCTTTATATTATTATGTGTGCTCTTTATTTATATTTTGATTAATACACATATTTTATAAATCAAATAAAACGGCAACTATAGTATGAAATTACCCTCGGATCCTGGAAATTCCCCCATTATATAACAAAATTACATTCTCTAATAACGCGCAAATATTACTAATAGTGTAGACCCATGGCGATATATTTGTGACTATTAACCAGAAAAAGATGTTACCTTAAATCCGCACAGTTATAACGTTTGACAACACGATGTTTCCATTAGAACAGCCCTAGGCTTGAATAATCGATTGGCAATTAACAAAATATTGGAATTTAAGAGCCAGGGCATGGGTTCAACCCGGTCGGTCAAATAGCATTCCATTGCCCTGATCAATTCCGTTTAAATACATTCACCGCGATGGTTCTGTATAATACAGTATTTGTATACGTCATAATGTTATTGTTTTGAATAATTTCAATGGTTATACGGTTCGATTGCGAATGGTTGTCCACGGACAGCTCTTGAATATATTGGGGCCCCCATAAAACGAAGCTTGGCAGAGACCTGTTGTGCCTGCTTGTCTGCCGAGGCAGTGGATTATGTTGGCGGGGAAAACGAGGGAGGGGAAGGAGGCGACTTTGCCAGCCAAGCTGGAGCCCTGAGTTTACTACCAGATGAGACAGGGGACCTCAACTGAACACCAAAACAGATAATTGTACTACTCACCGGAATCAAATAAGAATAAACACAAATAGACGTACCAAAGAAATGAAGTTAAACATGATGAGATCATAATCTAAATTTACAAACTTCTACACAAATGACAATTGGATTTTAGATATTAAATCAAAAATCATGCGATAATAATCTATACAATGTGATTTTGAGTAAATTTATTTATAGTGGTAATCAATGATGTGACAATAGAAGCTATGTGAACGCGTACGAGAATGAAGAATGTTAATTCAGACAATAATATAACGACACGCAAACAATACTCACGATTTTATTTTATCAGTTCAGTGTATGCTTATTATTTCTTAAGCCAAATAGAATATCAGTAACCATATTACTCAGCTGACAATAATACGTACCCACTTAAAGTCAACTCCATAATAAATATAATACTATCATAATTTACGTCCTGAATAGTTTTAAATTACTAATTAATTAATTATTAATTTTTACACTACTAATTTTAGCATTTTTATATTCGTAATACTCAGTAAAGATAAAAAAATAGTTATGTGAAAAAACTCTAGATGCCTCGCTATTTGCAAGAAATGTTTAACAAATTAATTGTTCAGACATTCTTAGATATACAGTCTTCAATACTTTCATCAATATTGACAATACTTTGACATATTCATTTATTCAAGTTTCTAAAACTCTGCCCGGTCATTACACTTTATAAATATTTTGAATTGATCTTCAATGACAATATGCAAAGTACTCGTATTCTAATATATAGTTCAAAAATGCTAAAATTCAAGACGCTGTTCGTGGATAATCATCAACGCAATCCAAAATACAAACTGTTTTATGATATTCTATATAATTTATCATTATTTCGAAACAAATCTGCATAATTAGAATTTGTGATTGATGGTGGTGAGTATTAAGATAAGAATCTTCCTTTAGAACGTCCAATATCGTTCGACCAATACATCCATAATATGTCATTCAATTCTAATACGAATCCACTGTCAGCTATTTTTCAAGCTTACATAATACATTTATTATAAGAGCTAATCGTCATACATATTTGAAAAATAGCATCTTCTTACCTATAACACATTTAGTATCATATTAAATTATGTCGTGGACCGTACAAATATTTCCGCGTTCACCGGAAGGGTCCAAATATTTATTTGCAATTTTGTTATTCCTAATTTGAGAATACCTGTTATCGAGAATGTTGACCAAACAAAAAATACTCACACATTCACCCATCCTACGCATACACTGACAATCCCGCCCATTGCTTGTCGACAGCGATTTTCCTAGAATCCTCATAGTTGGTATAATAAAATCTCGAGCCGACCACGCAACGGTCTTCGTGCGATTATAGACCTTAATTGCCAGCCATCGTTGTTGAAATCGAATGGAAAATCGTCTGTCGCTTTGTAAATTTTTCAACAGATTAAATTTGAGCGTTTTAAAAAGGCGTATCGTTTAGTACGCAACGACGGCATTTTGTAACTGTTTTGTATTGAATCACAGCGATGTAAAGAATAAATTTGTTTGGCTGCATATTGCTGACGCCAGTTAACACGCTAACCGCTGATATATAAATATCAATTTACTGAAAGCAATCATTCGATGGGAGACGGGAGAGTGTAATCTGTAATATCAGATAAATGACTTCCCAGATTAATTGTATTCGAAATAAAAGAAATATTTTCACATATTACATTTTGGAATGATATCAAAATATTTAGATTCCTCGATATATTCACTGGTTGCAACATCGCACGTAATCTCAAAAACACATCATTTTTTAGAAACTAGATGACTGCTGTTTTACTAAAATATTAGATTTATTAAAAAGCCATTATAGATTTTATATTTCAAATAGACATTATGATAATAAGATTGGGCATTTTATTTATATATTTAAGTCTTAACATTCATATGTTTATAATATTTTACATAAAACATAAGACAATGACTAGATCACAATAATTCACTCGTCAAAACTTTTCTCATTTTATCGTCAGCCATTTTGTTGAATAAATATAATAGTAGTACATATAAATATGTTTTTTCCGTGTCCACTACGAAAATGAAGCATGTGAAATGCTGCGGAGACATCCACTCCAGAAATGGAGTATATTTACTGCGCAGAGTAAAGACATATCTTGACAATTTTTTTACTACAATTGATTATCAACCATATAGTCTCCAGCTCCAGGAGCTGTGTGAATCGAATCCGTAATCACCCGCTTAGAAGGGCGCAAACTAACCTTTCGGCCACCGCGGTTGCACGTATACACTATAGACATAGTATTTTACTCAACTTACAATTTGCATCTTCAACATTTTTATTGTTTACCGATATTTATGATACAAAAATTAACGTAAGTAATCATACTTCGCATAATTTCACGTTAAAATCAAACTAATGGCCTCAAATTATTGAGCATTTTGTATATTTAGTATATATTTTACAAAGCCATTTCCTTAGGTGTACATTAGTAGGGTAAAATTAAATAAATGAAATATAATGATATCTTGATGTGTCGAAGTGTGGGTGTTAAAATGTATAATGGGCTCATTTCTAGGAACGGCGCTCGACGCTGCCACATGTCAATTTTATTTTACCAGCCAGCCGCGTGAAGTCGCGCCAGACATCTTGACGACACTTGTACAGTGCCGCACCGTGATAATATAATCCAATAATATAGAAATACTTTTTAGGATATTATTTTCACCGTAATGTGCACTCCTGATTTGCGCTAGCGAAACACAAAAACAAACAGATATAACTTATAATTTACCTTACCAACTGCCATGGTTTCATGTAAATTGATATACATCTAAAATTCTGTATTTTTTCGTGATATTTAATTATAAAAAAAAAATTGAAACCGACACTCACACATACCGGTGAAAACAGTTTCCATATTCTTTATTCATTAAGACTTCCGCCAACTTACACCGTATATCACTAGAATAAATTAATTGATGTGTATTTACCAAACATTAACCCGTAGATATAATTATATTCGTAATATCTCAGCCACTTGTTCCGAATGTTCAGATAAATATATGTAAATTCATTTATTGATTTGCTGGATATTTTTTTATGGCCATTATAAAATTTTGTTTATCATGAAAATATCAGTTAATTGTGAAATGTTATATTTATAACTTTGCAGCGTTTTTGACACATGTGTAACGTTTTGCAATTTTCTTGTATTCAGTTATTTTTGGATATAATACCGAGTGCCTTGCAAGTCTCATTCTACCTTAATGGGATTAGTAAGGTATTGACCTGTCAACACGTGATATATTCCGTAGGAAAGTATATACTACGAATATATTGGAATTGTTATGAAATGCATAACGCCTTATTTTTCCTTTACAATTACAATCGCAGAACACCTACGTCCCTGATTCCCAATTCTCAAGGTTAAAAATGCAAGCAAGACAAAAGATACATTTCAGAAAGAGAAGAACCATTTTCTTGAGATCCCTTCTTGTCTAGAGAAATTTGGGGAAGACACAAAAAAAAACAATTTTAACACGTCGGTAATTATTGTATTGTAAAACGACATAAATAAATATTCCTTGCAATATTTATGAAATTGCATTATTGTCCAAAAGGTAGAAAGAAATGTTCATAGACAATAGAAATTGCAGACAAAGAAACTCTCTGACATCAGCCGATATCCTTTCCAAGTATTTTTTTTGTCGGCAAGATACAATAATATAATTTTACCGTAGCCTTAAGATATTTAAGGTTGTTAACTGGTACTAATTATATTTCTAATGTAGCTGACAGGAAACTCCAAAACAGGTAGATACATGCCTACATACAAATACTTATGTAAGCTTAAGCGTGGTATTAGCCAGGAAGAAAGCTTTGGTGTGAAAATATCACTCTATACCTACAAGATGAATTTTGTATTGTATTAGAATCTTACAAATTTGCAAACTGGGAAATAGCTACACGCTACAACGACTATTAAGATGGATAAAATCATATTGAATATAATATTTACATTTATAATATATGTATTATAAAATCTCTAATTTACCTTCGCCCAAGTCATTTTATTTATGTAAAATTATACCAATTAAATTTTATTAACGTTTGCCGATGCAAAAGCGTTGGCAATTAAACCCACGCAAATAGTTATGTAAAAATGACAGTTTTCTGACGTGGGTAAATCTACTTGCCACTTCACGATTTAGAACTAAAAGTATTTGTACACAAATATAGTTATATATCCACACAGATATGGTATAACTCATGTTAGTTATTATATGGGTAGACAAATTTATGACCGTTGTCCATATTCTGCTGAATGTAGACCTCTACAGTCTTATCGCAATGAAATTAATAAAGCTGCCTTCGTGATATTTCAGCGAACCGGTTATCAAAAATATACCTCGCGAACCAGCTGGACATAGAATGAAACATGTGAGTCATTTTAATTGGTAACGCAACGCATTTATTTTGTACGTCGTACATTAGATTGAATTACCTTTTAGGCAAATGGATTCATAAAAAACTGCTGTGTTTAATAAGTTTTTGATTAAACTGCTACCGATAGTTTCCTGTTTCACCTTATATTTCATCAAACATTGGCTTAAAATATGTATACTACGACCTGATGTTAAGTGGGTAATCAAAAAGATACCCACCATTGGATTTACGCCACTATTAATAATTTCAAAACAATGTAGATAGTCCAAGCAAACCCTTTAATTATTTATTTTTTTGATCTTGCATACTGAATTTTATCTGATGTGAGCTATTTGCTTAGCTACTCCCGTTGAAGGATATCGCTATTGATGTAATGTCATCTATTTGACTGACCCATGTCACAATATACAGATATAAATACGATATCACGATTAAATATGTTTATCTACGGGTCGATTGTTTCTATTCACTAAGAAAAAAAAAATACATAAATCTTTGATTTGGTGGATTGTTAACATACACCAAAGTAGATCCATTCTGTACAAAACAATCAATATTATCCCAACTGATAATCATTATAAATATCAAATTTTATTTGGAGATCGTGGTGATTATTAAAATTGAATGGGAATCTTTGCTTTTCACCATTTTTTTTCTTTTTTAATCTGGGGACTGTGGCCCCTACTCGCTACATTCACCGACCCAGTCAAAAACGATTTTTTTACACGGATGCACAGTATGTTTGTAGTATTTATCTCTATGTTGAAAATATCAAATAATGACAAACGACAATAAAATTATGAGCCATGTTTTTTGACAACATTAATTATTTTTATTTCACCCATTAGATTAGCGAACAATTAAACAAATAACTTGTCTTGTGCAACCAAATTGATTTATTTCTCAATTTTCTGTTTGTTCGGATGCAATTGTATGTATTAGTTCGGGTACCATTTTAACATTATATTTAAATGAGATAAAAAGGGAGGATAAAAAATGTATTTAGTGGGGGGGGGGGGGGAATCTCCACGTGTTTTTTCATCACCATTAAATTTCTCAGTGAATGATATTTATACCATGTTCGCTCCCAACGTGGTGTATACAGATCTACACAGTGTGAAGATATCCACCCCGAAAGAGGAGTATATGGATCTTCGCGATTTGAAGACCTCTTAGCAGATTATTTTTCACGAGAATTGCTTGTCAGACAAATACTCGACCCAACGGGCACCGTATGCTACCAAATACGCTACCGAGGAGACAATATACTACTTATATTAAAAGATAATTATATCGATTAAATAAGTGAATAGTTTTTCTCTAGTGGAAACAAAAATCATAGACGAAAACGTCTACCTAGAAGTAGAATTGGAAGGTATAAAACAACAATGACTTTGTATGATTGGCTTCGTTTTAATTAAAATATTTTATCATATCAGTTCACAGCTTATAATTGATTTGGCATATTTTATAATTTATTGAATAAAACATATGTGTACGTTGGTAGCCCTATTTTCGCAGACACAATAATGTCACAGAAGTCAAGCCTCGAAGCCATAGGCATAATGGCACAAATAAACTAAATTCATTGTTCAGAGCACAAAACATCGCCTTCTCGGTCGCAACACCAGACAGTATGGCGTCTCCCTGCAATCTCGCTACATAAGTACATGCATGAACAACAAGTTGTAGCATCACAATAAAAATGATATCGTTAGCTGGCCTGGATCTTATCTCATTTTAATTAAAAAATATTTCTGCCATTTTGACTGCAGGTAATTAATAAGCTTGCGACATCGGATCGTCAAACTTTAACTTTCAGCTTTAATTATGTAAACATGCACGGTCTAGACGGGAAAATTTTCAAAACATATAAATCGAATGACTTTTTATTTTTAGAAAATCATATGTACATATTCGTGAAGAAAATAAATTCTGCTAAAAAAATAGCTTATGAAAATGTGTGTAAAATCAATCGTAGTTTGGTAGTGTTCGATTTGCTAAAGTGTAATTATACGCATATGAGATGAACTACGCAATACGGTTCCTATCTTGAATGTGTTGTGGAGTTTTTGAAATTAAAAAAAACATAACGTATTTATTAAATGGTATTATAAGGACCTGCTTACACGTGTTTTTTTTATGTGTTCAAAGAAAATGTGCGGAAGACGGCCAGAAGAATAACAGATAAGCGTAGTGGAGAATTTTCTGGATGGAGAAACCTCGCGGACGGTGTGCGATAGGCTATGGATAAAAGTATACGGTAGCACAAATTCAACCGAGTTGATAAGACTAACATTATCATCGAGGTGATGAAAAGGCCCTCGACAAAATTTTGATTATATTTAAATTATTAATGGATAGAAGGGTGTTATCAAACTACCGTATAATAATTTAGCTTCTAAAAATATTTAACTTCCATGTCAGCAAATACATATATATGGCTATTTGATAATCTGATTTTACATAAACTAACCTAAATGAAGCATATGATCCCAAACTTGACAAGAAAAACATGAATCAGTCTTTAATATACGCTTGTTCCCACTTTATTTTTCTTTTGCCAAGAAACATCTCACAATAATTTTCTTTGTTTAAATTGATATTTCGTTTTATCTGAAAATGAATTCTAGCATTGCCTAATAATAGTCATCTAGAGATCACATACCCTACCTGCCTAGTTCTGCCAGGCGCGTACGTAAGCGTGTTTTAAAATTATATTAAAACCTGTTATACAAAGCTAAGTCAAAGAGACTCTTTTAATAATACCTATTTGAATCCATTTGAGTTTATATGTACTTACGTCGTATTGAAGCTATGTATTTGTTTTAATGGTAGGTACCTGTGTGCTATGACATCACCTAACTGATATACTTATTATTAATTTTAAATACTGTATTTTATTTAAATTTGACAAATGAAATTTTTGCACGAATTTTGAAACTGAAACATAATAACACTACCGTTGACAATAACACTACGTCCGCTGAATATGATCAGCACATAGCACCTCCAGCATTCTTTTTCATCTGCCAGTCGCTTCGGATCCTTCCAGCACATGCCGGTAACCTTTCATTCCGTCACATGTGTATAATATATTATAATAATTATCTGTCAATCGAGTCAGCATTCACTCGATTAAAATTCATATACGACAGTTAAGTAAATACGCTAAATTATACTTTTTAAATAGTAGAGTAATAACTACCGTAAAAGAGATATCCAAAATATTTTTTGTTCCAAGAATTAACAATTTATTAATAAACCTAATTTATTAAGTAAATTGCCAACATTTTTTTTCCATGTTCGCTCCGAAAGTACCGTTACTACGGATTTACACAGTGTGAAGATGTCTGGACCTTTGCAATGTGAAAACATGTATTGACAAATTATTTTTGCGATAATCGGTCATCAGATTATCAACCTAAAGGGCATGCAATCCTGCATTTTCCAGCAGATGAGGGAATCGATCCCGCATTCTCCGAATGTGAGGCACATACGCTAGCCTTTCGTCTATCGGAGAGGCAGCTGCTTGTGATTACTGCAATCTTCCTAAATTAGAACTTCAAAGCAGCATCATGAACCAAAGGGTTAAATACGTAAAAATATGGTAAAGTGCAAATCATTTAATAAAATTAGTTTATCCTTGTCATAATGATAAATATGTTATTATGGATCAAGTCTCCAAATTACGGTCCGTAACCAAGCAGCGGCCCTCGGCCATGCCCGGTATCTGGCCCGCTAGATTAAATTGAAAAATTATAATGCAGTTTTTAGCGCAAAACCTAAAAAAGAAGGAGAAACCATGCATTCTGCAAGGAAATACAAATTTTGGCGGAATGATAGCTTAAAAAAATCGAGAAAATCTAAGACTTAAAGAAGGAAATAAAACTCTATGTTGGTGTCATGAGCTAGCTAGGTTTCGGCCTTTGGGGCTTAGTGGAGAAGTCAGTGTGGCCTTTAAGCTAAAAAGTTTTAATACCCCTGTTACGGATTGTGATTTTTACTTACATTGAATCCTTTCATGACTTATTGTTACATGCATACCATGAAACAATTTAATAATATTAATCTCTGAATTCAATATTAGTAGATGTTAATGCATCAGCATTTTTTATCAACACTTTTTTGTTTGGTATATGCGGTTAAAAATAATATGCCAACATACCATGTATTTATAATTTTAGAATGACATCATAACCGCTTACAAATTCTGTATAACTTGAGATAACTTATCCTACAGTGTGCAGATCTAAAATAATGCTTCAGATGTGGTGTAATTTAATGGCTTTTGTATTTTTTAACACGCAATTCGTTAATGGGATTCTTCTGTTTTTTCAATTTTAGGCTGCTAAATTTAACATTTAATCAACCGAATGAATAAATTGGATTAAAAAAAAGTTGATTCAAAACATTTTGATCATATACTCAGAATGTTATTTTTTGGGCTTCGCTGCTAAGCCATGTAATTTTTGGGAATGTCCGAGTGTATAGTTACCACCGACGAACTATAATATATTATTATATTAGGCCGCGTCCAGGCTGGGCCAAAAACAAGCGAACGAAGGCTTAAAACAG